>JAIGNY010001857.1:1170000-1307500 GCA_020152595.1 Chiridota heheva | reverse complement strand
CAACTGGACTAACTCGTGAAGTGACCGTTGAGGCGTTTAAAATAACTATATACCTTGCAATACGAGACAACGAATCGCGCAGCAAAATTTCAACCAATCAAAAAATTTGAAAGAATTTCTAAATATTGTGCACATATGACGATTTCGCCTCTTTAAGTAATCCAGTCTGAAGGATTGTTTTAATTTCCAAATGAAATTTCTTTTTAAAGTAGGTAAATATTTGCAGATTTACAACTGGTACATGGTCGGTTCGGGTGAAGCCCTTAAAGGAGTCTTTCACGCTAAGCCCTGCTTCTAGGGTTTAACCCTTGTGCAATTCAGCAACCAGTCGACAGTTAAAACATAAGAATGATACACACACCTCAGCTGCTTACTATCTTCAATTTGGTTCAATTCGACACCGAGTGTGTTCACCTACTGACTGAAAGGAATAAACAGTGCTATTTGATTTTAACTATACTTAACTGGTGAAGTTTCTTTCATTCAAGTGAGGTCAATTCTAAGCCTAATATTGTAATATTTCTTCTCAGTACTTTGTATTGTTACAATAGCACCTGTTAGATTAGGCCCTAACGTCTAAACGTTACTCGCCAGTACAGACAATGGGTGAAATAAAATGACACGATTGGCAATATATATTACACACAAACCTGCAAAGAGTCCGAATTACACTGTCCGGTCCATTTACACTCAACGCACATGTCATGGTTGTAACTTAGCATTAGTTATGGTCCGTAGGCCTATGTTAGAATACCTTTACTGTTCAGATAGAAAGAACATCCCACACGAAAGTAAAAAAACCCCTTATATTTCACATGCATCAAAGTAATTTAAATGAACGCGTTCTCCAAGAAGTTACAAAAATAACAACAAAATTTACGCGAAGAACAAATTTAACGTAAGAAAACACATAAAAATAATCCTTTTAATTCATAATTGATCAAACAATGACAATTGCAGTCAAAGACAAAAAGTCGACGCTACTTAATGAACACACCGCAGATGTTATCACAATACAGCCTAATTCGCAACAAACCCAAGAGTGTCAAACGTAGGTCATAACCATATATTTGCTTTTTTTCCAAAAACGAATTGGTGACTTTTCATATTCAGCAATTGTCCCTTGATAGAAAGGTTTCCATATTCTTATTTCTGTAGTATCATGACATCTCTTTTCTTCCTGTACTGTATTTCTTATAATAATAATAATGAAGAACATTTACTATTGCGCTTTTACCAGAGGATACAAAGCGCATTACAACAATAACATATACAAATTAACAAAGAAATACAGTCAACAGAATATGATGTGTATGAGCAAGCAATTGTTCAGGCAGAGTTTGAAAATAAGTATGTCTTTAGATTCTTTCCAAAAGACAGAGAAGAAGTACAGTTCTTTAAGTCCATTGGAAGAGCATTCCAGAATTTTAGAGCTGATGCAGAAAAAGTCCTGTCGCCAGGAAGTTTCCTGGTCCTGGTCCGATTTATTGTAATAGCAGCAGCTGAGCGAGTGGGACGCGTTGGAACGTGGACATTTATACAGTCTGAGATATAGCTAGGGGAAACATTGTTGGGTGATTTGAAGACAAGTTAGAGTACTTTAAAAATGATTCTTTTATTAACAGAAAGCCAATGAAGTTCTTCGTAAAGAGGCGCGGAGTGCATACGTGGAGGGAGAGCATAGACGAGTCTAGCAGCCTTATTTTGTAAGCGCTGAAGCTTATCAAGATCTTTCTTGTTTAGTCCGTTGTACAAAGAGTTACAATAATCAAGGCGTGAGGAAATCAAGGCTCTCACAGCACTGTGACAAGTGTCAACATCAATGAATCATCGAATACACCATAAATTACGAATGTGAAAATTGACAGTTAAATTAAGTTTGGATATTTGATTGGTCATTTTAAAGGACGAGTCAAAGTAGGAACCGAGGTTGCGGACACTATTTGATTGTTTTATCGTTGCATTTCCAACAGTCAGTGTGATGTTTTGAACTAGATATAGTGAAAGATGTTGTGGTGATGCAGAGATGAAAAATTCAGTTTTGTCTTTATTAAGTTTAAGTTTATTAGTAGTCATCTTTAATTGAACATCAAAAACACAATTTGTGATTCTGGCTAGTGTATGCTGTATATCAACGATTTCAGTAGGGTCGAGAAATATTTGAATGTCATCGCCAATAAACACATCCTTATGCAACTGTCCGACAATCGTTTACGCATTTCCACAACTAATATACGCCTATGGGCAAATAATCCGACAAATAGAAGCAACCTTTCAGATGTAATTTAGTATAATTACAATCGATAATTTTGTTCTTGCTACCAACAAACAAGAGTTAAACCATCATGTTTCGAGAGAAAAAACAAACAAACATAAAAACGACACTTAATGGCGTTTTGATGTGGAAATACCACATCACAGCTACCAATTCGCAACTGTCTGCACATTTCCTTAACTTTCCGAGGGGTTAAACGGATGGAGGGTTGGTGTTTAGGCGGCCTCTCCGCATGCAGAATTACAATGTTGCAGGTGGTTATACACCAACATTTTGCACATCTGCTGTATTGTTTAAGAATGAATTAGATTCACAAAATGTGAACTCTGTTCCAATAATTAAGAATTAAAGGCTTTCTTTAAAAAACAGCCAATGTTTGAGAAGGGTTTTTGCATGTATGTTATTCCCCTTGATTTTAGCTGTGAAGGAGATCATGTAAGGTGTGACATCCTTCCAAATGGACAAATTTGCAGGGATGCTTTCAAAACAACATGACAGTCATGATAAACAGGGGTGTGCTCAGAATGCAATCTCACTCTGATAACTGGGTCAATGGCATGGCATTCCCAATGCATCGTGGACACTTTAGCTTCGGGCAAGGTTATTATATTTAGTACGATTGACAATGTTTTAAACTTGTAATATCTTGAAAACTTAATTTAGATGGTTCCTAGAATCTCATGCTTATTGTTTCCTTCAAATTCCTTTACATGCATGTCTCTACATGTTTGGGGTAAATACACCATAAATAACTTAGGAAATGAATATTGTACTATATCAAATGTAATTTAGTAGTTGTGGAAACGCATGCAAAAAATATTTGCATTTCCTTACCTAATTGCGTGTCCGATTCATGTCTGAAAGGTACCCTTTATGCAATATTTCACTTGTTAAACAACACCACCTGCAACATTGTAATTCTGCATGCGGAGAGGCCGCCTAAACACCAACCCTACGTCCGTTTAACCGCTCGGAAAGTTAAGGAAATGTGCAGACAGTTGCGAATTGGTAGCTGTGATGTGGTATTTCCCCATCAAAACGCCATTAAGTGTCGTTTTTATGTTTGTTTTTTTTCTCCCCGGAAACATGATGATTAAACTCATGTTTGTTGGTAGCAAGAACAAAATTATCGTTTGTAATTATACTGAATTACATCTGAAAGTTGCTTCTATTTGTCGGATCATTTGTCCATAGGCGTATATTAGTTGTGGAAATGCTTAAACGATTGTCAGAAAGTTGCATAAGGATGTGTTTATTGCAGACCCTATAGGAGGATAAGCCCCCCTCCCCTATAGGAGGATAATCCCCCCTCCCCCTAAAGGAGGATAAGCCCCCTCCCCCTATAGAAGGATGAGCCCCCCCCCTATAGGAGGATGAGTCCCCTCCCCTATAGAAGGATGATCCCCCTCCCCTATAGGGAGGATGATCCCCTATAAGAGGATAAGCCCCTCCCCTATAAGAGGATGATCCCCCTCCCCCTACAGGAGGATGAGCCCTCCCCCTATAGGGAGGATGAGCCCCCTCCCCCTATAGGAGGATGAGCCCTCCCCCTATAGGAGGATGATCCCCCTCCCCTATAGGAGGATGATCCCCCCATCCCCCTATAGGAGCATGAGCCCCCCTATAGGAGGATAAGCCCCCTCCCTCTATAGGGGGATGAGCCACTACCACAAACATCCCTTTCCACTAACAATAATCAAAATGTATGCTTCTTTTTTCCGTCAAGTTGAGTTGGGTTAAATTTTGAGTCTGTTCTTTGAAATCACGAATTATCTCCTACTGCCCTAGCTCACATGGTAAGCTAGTGAGATGAGAATATAATAAATATGACAATAATGCCACTAAGGGAACAAACTGTTTTAGCTACCTCTAGAGAAATACTATTGACGGTAAAAATAACACACTTGAAAGAAAGTTAAAACTTGCTTTTCAATATATTTCAAATTACTTTCTGAAACATGTAAGATCAAATGTAATATATACATTGAAAACATAATACATAAGACTGTACAAACATAACAGTTATACTTACTAGCCATGACCCGCGTGTAGAAGTACGATATGCAGGGATTAAATTTCCCCGAATAATAGGCCTATATTTCAAAATTTGGGTACAATTATGCTCATCTAGTGTCAGTTACATTACATCTGTACAGTTGTGTGCCATATCCATTTGTTCCCTCATCTACATACATGTACACAAAAGCATAACGGTTGTATGCCTATACCCTATACTAACCATGCTAACTGGGGAAAAATAGTCTATCTTTCTTTGGATTGTTGTGTGGACACTCAGTCTTTAGCTTATATTTACTGACAGCCACCCCCCTACCCTCCCCAAAAAAAAAAAGGAGTAATAATAGTAATCATACTTCTCTTCCATAATAGTATAATAAATCATGTATCATTATTACAGCAGAACACAGTCAGTTTTCAGTATGCAAGCAGTATTAAATTTACTTTATGATATATATATTTATATATTTATATATATATATATATATATATATAAATGTATATATAAATATATATTATACATATTATACATAAATTATATGTACGTATGATTATCTCATTGATAAACATTTTCTTAGTATTTCTTCAGATTATATACTAAATGATAATAAGATCCCCAGTTCATTCAATATGTATTTTCAGGGATGGTGTAACCACGGGGGAAACAGGGATTGCTGCCTCATGTCCTAGAGTAAGGGGTTCGCATGGAGGCATGATATGCCCTTTTAGGCCTACAAGTCATGAAACTTTACTTTGTTTGTCTATTCAAATATTACTTACAGTAAAGGTTCTATTCACAAAAAGGAAATTCCAAGGTTTGTGACCAGTCCCGAAGAAGGTCTAGAATAAGGAACCAAAAGGTTTCTTAGATTAGGAACTTCTTGTGACATGGACATTTAGTGATATTTTCCATGATACATTGCTATACTATACCAATGTTAAAGCGTTACGCAGTGTTATGAGTTTCTAAATTTAAATACCTCTGCAAAAAAATGCTTTTGCCTGGCGGAACTTAAAACTGAGTGATAAACCTTCATTGCATTTATGCTTAAATATTAGCCATTCCCTTTTTATGTTTACCACGCTGTTTTTGAAATATGAGGAAATGCATGTGAGTGGAAACTCAAATATTTGTAATAGCATAACTGATATGTGTCATTGAGATTAAAAATTATTGCAAAATCTTATGTTGTATATGCAGTGGTGGCGCTAACAGTGGAGCACGGGGCATTTTCACCCACGAGGTCACTTTGCCCCTCCCCCCCTCCCTCCACTTGCCTCCTCAGAAAATATTGTAAAGTGACATATTTTGTCTGATTTATAGGTTTTCTCCCCCCATGAAAATTTGTTTCCCCTCACTCCCCCCCCCCCCACTCCCACGACCAGAATCCTAGTGCCACCACTGTGTATATGACAAAATGGTCTCTCCCATAATCGATCTGTACACTGTTATCACAAAATATGAACAAAATGGATGCAGGACATCTATTGTCTTAGGTGTTTTACAGCTTCCTCGGACCTCTCCCAGACTGGCATTAACAACCTCAACAAATTGGTCATAGTTTAGAACTCCTTTGCAAGAACTTACTTTCATGGAACTAAATTCTCCCTTTTCCTATTTCAGGCCCGCACTGCCTGCCAGCATGCGGCACGGGAGGAGCATGTCCATGCAAAGGTATAGTGCCCTCTTGCGTAAAATCAAAGAAAACCATATAGCACAAGGGTATATGCAAAATGTTCAGGTTATACAGGTATACGGGCCTGTTCAGTTCCTTTTTATAAGTCCTAAATAAAGAAAATGCCCTTACTGAATTTTTTCCTTGAAAACTAATTACCTGTTATACTAATTGATCGTAAATATACAGTGGGAATTTTTGAAAAATTATTTACTGTCTTGAACATGTGTCCATATGTTGATGACAAATCACATTTTGATACATATGCGATGACACCTTACTTTTTCATAGAATACAAAATGTATTGATTGTTTGCGGCATGATGTGTCGTGTAACAACTAAATCTTTTTGCTTCACAATTCTCTCATATACCTTTAAGAAATAATTAATAATAAGAATCTTAATTAAGCATTTATTTCCTTCCAACTCAATCAGGGTATCCATTCGGTGGGTTTCTTGTCAGCTTGTTGAACACTCATCAACTTTTATTCGTCTCTTTGACCTATATAATATGCTGGCCATTCTTTAAAAGTGGAGAAATTGGTATTTATAAATCATCTTCCAGTCTTTGGCCCTTTTCATCCATGACAATTTTCTCACCAAATATGTTGTCAGCTTCCTCAGCAACTGACTCTTCAAATGATGTGTAATCTTCTTTGCAAAGCTTCACGCACTGTTGCTTCTTTTTCTCTGCTCCAATTCATTTTGGGCAGGGTTGTTCTTAACCTGTCTGGCTGTTAAGACTGATGTCTTTCTATTAAACATGTGGAAAGAAAAAATAATAATAATTAGCTGCTTTAAAAAATGTAGCTATTTCGATTATTGATTCGGAAATATAGGGATGTCTGCAGTAGTGGCGAAGCCAGGATTACATTGTAAGTATCAAGGGCGACAATCCTCGCTGTAGGGAGCAAAGCTATGAAGGTAGAATTTTTTGACCAAAAAATTAATATTAATTTGTGGTATTGCAGGGGCGTAAGAATGGTCACCTCTTTAGGGAAAAGAGCACACAATTTTTCCTGGCTACAAGTGGGAAAATCGCACTGGTAAATTAAGTTTCATTCAAATGATGCTGCTAATTTGAAATGTCATTCAATTTTCAGTAAATTGTCATTGTTTTGTGGAAATTTACTTCTTCAGGAAAATTTTACCAAATTTCTCCAATAATACGACCAAATTTTCCTTCAAGTTCAATTTGACCACTTAATTTTTTTTATTTCAATAATTTCTCAAGTTTACTCTCTGACTTGCAAGACAAAACATGCAAGAAAGAATCCAAATGGGAGGGTGAAATCACCTCTGTGAAGTTTCCCCCCCCCCTCCGCTTCCTATGCTTCTGACCCTCCCCTCAAGTGGATTGTACAGTGTTGAATGCAGCACTGCACCATGTTATAGCTGAAGAACACTGGCAGACTGAATTGATATATGATAATTATTTTAAGTGAAGCTATAACTTTGCCAAAATCAAATGTTGTATATTGTGTTGTGAGGTATTGTCTCTTGGCAGGGCTAGCCCTGGGGTTTAGAAATTAGGTTCCCCAACCTGTATAGAAATAATTAATATTTTAAATATATATCACTGAGAATTGGTGCACGCGGGGGGAGGAGCAATATGGGACTTGCCTCCCTGAGTCCACATCTGGCTGTGCCACTGATATGCAATGCCTGCAAATGAAATTAGCTATGCTGCAAAAAGGAATTGAAAATCATGGGAAAGAGAAAAATTGTTCACTCAAATTTGTTCCTGATCTCTCTATTTTGCAAATTGGTGTGTACGATATTTGCTATACTGCATGGTTGAGATTGAGATGTGATCAGTGAAAAATCTTTAATTGGCAATTTGTGCCAATAAACCCTTACTTCAAAAAACAACCAAACAGATGAAGTCAATCTAAAAGTACATTGAAGGGGTTGATAATTAGGTCTAGAAAGAAATATGCAAATAAGAAATGATAAAAGATTACGCCCAAAAATAAAAGAGCGTCCTAATTTCTCTCAAATTTGTATACAACTGAAAAAGGGATTTTAAATCGTATCTTGCCACTTTCCTGCACTCTTGTACCAGTTTACTGGAACTAATCTTTCTTGCCCTCCTGATTGACTCCTGAGCTGAGTGGTGACACATTTTACGCCCGTGATTAACCATATGTTAAATTAGTGCGGACCGTCGAAACACCATTATTCTACAGACCCACAAGACTTTTTACACCATGTCGTCGTTTCTATACAAATATGTTACAATTTTTTTAATTCAAGATTTTCAGAATGTAACAAGGTATAAAGATTGTCAGACCTTCTATCATAGCTTTTGTAAATCTCATAAACTCTTATCCTTTCATATTTTTTTTTGAACCTTGCAAGTCTCCTGGTCATATTAGTTGGAGCTAATAATCTAAATGAAAGATGGAACACGTGGATTTTCTACAAGCCTGTAATCAGAGCCTTTTTTATAGCCAGATGCCGAAAACCTTCGAAATTTTCATTTACAAGCGGAAAATTGCACTGATAAATCAACTTTCAATCAAACAATGCTGCTAATCAGGCAGTCGGGACTGATTCAGCAAATGTCTTCAATTTTTAATACATTTTCTTCCATTTTTCGAAAAAATTCCTTCATTATCGCGAAAATCTATTTCGATTTTGGAGAATTTCCTTCATTTCAGGAATTTGTTTTGTCATTTTTGTTTAATTTTTTGGAAATGTTGCCAAATTTTACCAAATTTTCAAAGTACACTTTTCCAACTGAAGTAAAAGTGGTGAGGAAATCAAGCAAACAGTCAAATCCTATAGCAAGAGCTTACCTTTCATCAAATTGAAGACCAATAGAGTAGTCTGTTAATGTCTTGTATACTTTTCTACCCTCCTGGAACAAGGTCAAAACAAAAACATCAAATTTGGTGTAGTAACAGGCGTATGCAAATTTTTCCTGAATTCCTATGAAAATAATTGTGGAATAGTTTCATACTACAAATATGAATAGAATTGGTAAAACATGTTCATGTAAAGTGCTGTCTTATGTCATTTGAAATAAACATATCTCCACTAATTTAGAAAGAAGTATTTCATCAACAAAGAAACACAAAAAGAATTGTCTTGGAATTGCAGATAACATTGACATTACACTGTTGACTCAGCGTTGAATTATAGAATGATAACTTGAATACATTGTCGACTCAGCGTTGAATTATAGAATGATAACTTGAATACATTGTCGACTCAGCGTTGAATTATAGAATGATAACTTGAATACATTGTCGACTCAGCGTTGAATTATAGAATGATAACTTGAATACATTGTCGACTCAGCGTTGAATTATAGAATGATAACTTGAATACATTGTCGACTCAGCGTTGAATTATAGAATGATAACTTGAATACATTGTCGACTCAGCGTTGAATTATAGAATGATAACTTGAATACATTGTCGACTCAGCGTTGAATTATAGAATGATAACTTGAATACATTGTCGACTCAGCGTTGTATTATAGAATGATAAATTGAATACATTAGTCACTTTTAACAAACTGGAAATCATTGAATTTATACTAATAACTGGATGGAGTACGGCCTACTCCTATAAAAATTAAGGTTTTTCAACGATTTGTTTCTGTACTTGTCCTCTTCCATATAAATTAACGCATAACAGCATAAAAGACCGCAGGAATATTTCTTTACAGGTATCTCTAATTCTAATTGCAAAAAAATACGACGTCCTATGTCATACGTCTATTCCAGACTTCCACCGTTATTCCTCTCTACTCTCCAATGTAAAAAAATAAATAAAATGAAAATGGATGATAAAATGGAGTATGGAGGTATTAAGTAAACACCTAAAGAAGGCTTACTGTAGCATTGGCATCATTCCAGGCTTCCAACGCATAAAGAGATAAATAACACTTTGTAGCTTTATAATGTATGAATATAAAAATCACCTGCAGTGATCATTGCTGGCTCTAAATGACAACTCCCTGCTGTTATAGCTGTATATTTCCAGCTGCCGTTGGCCCGTCGCTGCTTTATTTTTTCTTCATTGTTTAGCTAAATGCGTCGACCTTCTCGGCACTGTAGCTCTATAATAGTTACAGTGGCGTAGCCAGAGGGAGACGATCCCCCTCCACCCCCATCAATATTTTAATCCATTGGTTCCAATTGGTGCCGTTGGTACTATCTCCGTAAAAGGTTTTTCACTAATAATATATTAAACATTTGTGCGATTTTGTATTTAAATACATGGACTAAGACACAGAGAGAGAGGGGGAGGTGAGGGGGGTGGGGCAGGTGAGAGGGGGGAGGTGGGAGATAGAGGGCGGTGGGTGTCCGAGTGCATACTCATTTTAAAAGTTTGACAACATTTACACAAGTTTGTAGTAAATTATTGACAACCACTCTTTTAGACAACCCATATTTTTTAAGAGTGACAATAAACCTAACCATGTTCAAACGTAAACAATAAAACATATTTCCACATTATGCGTTTTCATGATTTTGTGTTTTGTATATGGTGTATTATATATAGCTCTCTTTGACATGAAATTTAACTTGTATAATACACCTTCTTACTCTGTGTTGTGACATACGTTTTTGCCCTTGAAATTTCAATTTGCGAGAGCTTCCGGGGGCTTCACCCTCTGGACCTCTACCGGAGCTTTGCCCCTGGATCCCACCGCGGGCCCTTAAGCGGGCCAGTGGACCCTACGCTGACAAGTTGAGCACTTTGCTCTCAACTGCACTACTAAATAAATATCGTGTCCATTCAATTCAATTCCCCACCCCCCAATATATACCATATTTGTGAGTTGCGTCAAAGCTAATCTTATCTATAAGAGAAGAAAAAGTGAGACAATGTCACATGATTTTGAGAATATATTCAATTTGGAGCTATGGCTGATAATTTTTTTGGTATTTGTGTTGCTTGAAAGTTTAATTCTTTTGTAATTCTCTAGATTATACTTCTATACTGCTTTTAAAAGGAATTCTATTAGATCTTGATTGAGGTGTGTGTCAGAGTGGGTGGAGGGGGAGGGGGGTAGGTAATGAAACTTATCATATATTCTAAATCATGATTACATTTTAAATTATTTTTCCCTTCTGATTTATCACTTTAAACTTTTTTGAGTGTTTGAATTTTGATCTTAAATTTTCTTAACGTTTTCAGTTTTTTTCTCCCAATTATACACTCCTATAGGCTTTTTCAACAAAATCAGTGAATGTTTGCTCAGCATATTTGACTTTTTTCCCCCCTCAAAATATTCCCAAGTTTGTTTTCTCAAAATTTGGTAACTTGGGGAGAGTGTGGGTTTGGATCTTGGATTTGTATGATTTTGCAAGCCCCCTGCAAAAAGAGGTATAGCTCAGTTCCACTGCTCACTACTATATCCAAAAGTTTTATTACACACAATGCATATCTACAATTCCCCTACCAATTTGTTTATGCAAGAATAGAAGAACAGATATGTGCTTAGTCCTCATGCCGATATTTAATCTCACTAACCTACAGGATAAATCCTACTGCCTGTGTCTGCCTCCCGTGTATATATTTATACGGTGTTTAACCTATGGTATATCCCTTGTTTAACGCAACTATCTGTGTTTACTGCTTGTTCTGAAGAACCGTTTCTAACTTTATCATTTAGTTACAAAGAATACAATGAAATAGTGCATTTTGACCACATTACGCAATGTCCACCAGAGCCAAATGACAGGAATACTGTACATAATACGCGTACTGTACTGGGTTGATGTACGTAATACGCGTGGGAAAGATTTTGCCTTTGACATACCTGCTGAGATCATATCAAAGTTAAAATCTAATCGAAGCAACTCCCTATTCAGAAATAAAAATAAAACCTTATTTATTGATAATGGTTTTATCACCAGAATTATCAAACCATTGCCTTCTGAATAACACAAACATGTATGTAAATTCAACCACGTGAAAGTTGTGCTGTGATTTTTTTGCTGGAAAATGAGTCACCAACTTGTTTGTTTCTCAAAATTTGTTTTCATTCAATTCGGTAAAATATTCATTCTCTATTTTTAAATTTGAAGGCCTTATATGATGCAAATTAATCTGCATTTACAGCCAGGTTTATTATTCACAGAAAGATTTAATATTTTTTAATCTTTTTTTGCTATTTTAATTTGAAGAAAAAATGCAGGTTTGAGAGCTTTAACATCTTAATTTTTTTGGATTTTCCATTTATTTTTGGAAATTTCCTTCATTTTGTGGAAATTTCCTTCATTTTCGGGAAATTTTCTTCATTTTCGGAAAATTTCCTTCATTTTCGGGAAATTTCCTTCATTTTCGGGAAATTTTCTTCATTTTAGGGAAATGTTCTTCAATTTGAAGGAAATGTTGCCAAACTATTATACCAAAACTTTCAATAATTTACGAACCATCAAAACAGTTTTGGGACCATGAGAAGATACTCGTACATTTTTGTAGTTTTGTTGAGATAAAAAATACAAACTAGAACCCCAATTCCAATATCGGAATAATTTTAGTTGAAGAAAAATGCGGAGGTTAGAGATTTAGCATTTGAAGTTTCCGGGAAATTCCCTTTATTAACTGACAGAACGATGAAAGCGATGCTCATAAATATGACTAGTATCAGATCTGTCATATTTAATCATCAGCTGACATCGGCTAGCGGAGAAATGATGACACAGGCTATGGATAGGCATTGCAAATTAATTGACTGATTGATCTTGTGTCGATCTGTAGATTTAGCTGATAATCAGTGGTGTATTCATTTGGGGAAAGTTGACTTCTTCTCTGGGAAAATTTAAAAATGTAAATAGTGGCCTGGATATACCAGCATACAATATAGAAAATAAACTGTAAAGAATGATTAAATAAGGTAAAAAAATATCATCAAAATTTGGTTGTGGCTTTGTTGGTATAGAAACAAATTATTCAGTTTTGGGAAATTTCTTTAATATTCGATAAATTTCTTAATTTTTAGTTATTAAAAAAAATTGCTAAATATCTTTAATTTCTGCTAATTTTTAATTATTTAGGAAATTTTCTTCAATGTTTGGGAAATTGTCTTTAATTTCCTTCATTTTCATGGAATTTTATTTGATTTTCGGGAAATGTGTATATCCACTTCGGGAATTATCTTTCATTTTCAGGAAATGTTGCTATCAATTTAAAAGAAAAAAAAGTTACACAAATTTGAAATAATTTTCTTAATATTTCTAATAATTTAACATAATTTCCCAATAATTTTATCACAAGCTGCCTTCATTTTTTTCAATTTCATATTAATCATTTCCTAATTTTATTTTACCCCACCTGGAAGAGGGAAATTTTGAAAATCATACCCCAGCTTCTATCGCCTTTGGATACAGTCCTTTTGATACAGTCCTTTCCAATAATTCCCTTGGTATTAAAAACTAAATATGTCACTGCTTATAATCCGATCTACATTTTCAAAAAAAAAAAAAAAAAAAAAAAAAAAATTGAAGTTGGTCAATAAGCAGAATATCAACATTTAAATCCTGAAGTACTGCTGAATAAGGAAAATGAATATACGTTGAATGATTACAAAAAATTATTAAGGAGCCAAAACTGCTTCCTAGATAATGCAGGCAAAGTCCTGGGTCAAGGGTAATAAAATCTAAATTAAATTAATATAAAAAACAGTTTGTATTCTTTATTACAAAAAATCAACTGGGTCGAACCAATAAGCAAAATTTTTCTGGGGGTCAAATGATTACAAAATCATCTGCCCGTCAAATGGCCAAAATCATGGGCGCCAATAAGTTTGAATGCAGATTTATGGGTCGAACTTAAAATCATGAATACAAAATCATGGGTAGAACTGGCAAAATCATGGGTCGAATAAAGAAAATATTGGGTCGAATTAATATAAAATTGTGAGTCAAGCCTGCAGAATCGAATGATTACAAATTATGGGCCGAACAAAAATAATGGAAATTGTGGGTTGAATGATTGTAAAATCATGGGTAGAACGGGTGGAATGTATGTTAAATCATGGGTCTAATAGGCAGAATCATTGGTCTAATAGGCAGAATCATGGGTCTAATAGGCAGAATCATTGGTCTAATAGGCAGAATCATGGGTCGAAAAAGACAGAATATTGGATTGAATGAGGAAAATCGTGGGTCGAATAAATATGAAATAGTGGGTCAAACGGGAAAAATTATTGGTTGAATAAGAAAAATTGTGGTTGAATGTTATGAAATAGAGAGCATGGTGAGTCAGTGAGTCGAGCGGGTAGATTATTTGGTTGTGAACATGAAACGGAAGGAATACGATGACGAATTTACAGAATCAGTTTTTAGTTTAGAACTTAAACAAATTTCAACTAATCTATGACTCCGTGGATTGATTGAAGCGGAATCATAATTTTCTTATTCACACATAGGCCTATCCATCTGCATGTTGGAAAACGAGGAGTGCTTGATCAAGGAGTGTTAGCAAGTTATGATCTCCGAATAATGTTTACCAGTTACACGCAAACAATAACATGTTTTCTAACTACATGCTATTGTGTGTATTAGAATCCGTTATATGCAGTACTTGGCAGTGGTGTGGCGCAGGGCTGTAATTCTCATCCAGAGAGCGGGGACAAGAGGCAAATTTCCCCCAAATATATTTATTTTTCTGAAATTTTTGAAAAGCAGGGGGGTGGGGACATGTCCCTCCTGTCCTCCTGGATTTTACTGTCATGGTGAGGGGGAAGTGCCACCAATGCAGTGTATACTTCCCCCTCAATTATCAAAATTATAGTTCTTTTACCCCCAATCATAAGTCTTTCAACCCCCCCCCCCCAAAACACAATCATCAGAATTTTGTCAAAATAAACACTTTTTGGTACACTGGTAGAGTATGGGTTAACTTTGTTGTTAACATGAACTGGGTAGTTTTTCCTCCACTTCCCCCTCAAAAAAAAAAAAAAAAAATGAATACATACAGAAATAAATTTTGAAAATCAAAATCACATGCCCGCACCTGGCACTGGGAACATAGGTTTTTGTTGTATGAGCTGTTGGTATCATGATAAAAGTCATGGAACTATTGAAAATCAATTTCGAATAGATGCAGATATTAATGAAATGAAAAGAAAAACAAGTAACTCTCATGTGTATAAACCAGAGGCCTGGAGGAATTACCTCCACACTTTTCTGAAAAAATTGACAAAAGTGCCTCTTTGAAAATGGAAAGTGCAGGGTAGAACTGTTAGAATGTTCACACACTTGAAAATTAAAAGAATATTACAATAAGGCCCCTTTAAAAATGAAATGCCCCTTAACTACTGACTCAATAGTAGACTGGCGACTTTGTCAGTCCCATGCGGGAATGCATTTTCATTGCAAAAGTGCCCGTTTCTAAACATGAGGTGGCTCTTTTACTTTACTTTATTATCTACAAACAGTGGACTAATGACTATCAACAGTTAGCATATAAGCCCAAATGGGGGATGTGGCACCCCCCAAATATGCCAGTAAATATCGAGACTTGTTGGTAATATTTGAGATTAGTCAATAAATCTTATACTTGCCCCCTCCCCACTCCCAGTCAAAATGATCCACTATAACGCCCCCATGTAGAAATATACCATTATATGATCTACTAATTTGAAGTATTTTTTAAGCGGGTATGTCTCAATTCTGGCAGCAGAAAGTTTTTAAAGGTGAATAGAATACCCATGCCCTAGCTATAGAAACTCTTTCCACTGTAAGAGCCCCAGAAAGGAGTTGACACAATAAGTACTTTCATCCTTTATATATTATCATTATAGGCCTATACACTTTTAATCAAAGTATGTTTAATAGGTGAATTACATAGCAACTGTAGTATAGCTAGACTTAACCATGTTGATGCTTCCAACACCCACCCCTCGCCTGCACACACAGCTGGCTTGTTTGGGCATATGTATACATTTTTGAACTGTTGAATCTACTCCTCACTTTTATTTAACTAGTACTCTCGTCAAATACGTAAAAAACCAACCAAGTTACAGTTGCGATTTTCTGCTGAAAGATGCAATTTGGACATGCGGAAAATTTTGAGATATTTTCTAGACAATGTGCACTTGTGGAATTATAGCATACCTTTCAGTACCTTTCATGCCATGCTGTCTGGTCGGAGAGGCCACAATTGTTTATATGCTATCTGCACGGCAGTATGGAAAGATGTGGAAATTCAAGTATTTTGTGCTGTGAAAGTGGGATATATTTAGTGTGGTTGCAAATCTCAAAAAAGGGCTTATAAGCTTCCTCAGGCATTTTGGGGGAAAAGTTGAAAGACCATCTATTTTGTAAAAATTTGGGTTGCTAATTTTGAATTTTTGGTTTGTTACCTTCAGATGACTGTAACTCATTCAAAATGGTGGAAAAAACAAAATGGCTGCCAAAATAAGAAAAATGACAAAAAAATAATCTGTAAAATTAAAAATTAAAGCAATAACATCTTATTTCTACATGAAATTAATGTAAATTAATCAGAGTTTATGTCTGAGACTTTAGGAGTGTATAGCAGTAAATCAAGATGGTGAAAAAACAAAATGGCCACCGAAAAGGGGCAAATAGGAAAAGAAGTATTCATGAAAGCAAATATTAAAAGAAGCTCATAAATTGCTTTTGATATTTGGTGATACAATATAATGAATTCCGATAACACTTTAAATGATTTGGAGCCAACCAAGATGGCGGATAAAAGCAAAATGGCCGCCAAAATGATAAATCTATTTCAATCAAATAAATTCAAATTTGATTTGCTCTATCAAAATATTGAACATGTTTTTTATGTTATTTTTATCAGTGTGGTATGATCCAAAGTTTGTTTTTAACAGTGCTTTTCAGAATATAAAAAGATGACTGAGAAACAAAATGGCTGCTAAAACATACATGTAAAACATTAACTTTAATTTGTCCATGTTATGGTTAGTTCATTTCACATGTGACAACATAGATATCAATGACAGTAGCTTAAATGGTAAAGATAGCTTCCATTCAACTTAGGTAGCTTGCTGGCAAAGAGGTCCAAAAAAAAAAAAGGAGCTGGATTAAGTAGTTTAGAGCCCTCTAAAAGAACAACAATTGATGTTCCCCAAATTTTGCAAGATGCACTGTATTTAATACCAGTGAGAGAAAGGACCTGAACACTCATAATTCTCACAGGCGCAGATCTCGGTGGCAAGGGAATGATCACCTTCCCCCTTCCCCCCCCCTCCATTTTCCCCATATTACATTTGCAAATTTTGTACGAATTTACTAGTGAGGAGTTATTTCGATGTTGTGAAATTTTGTCAAACTTACTGTAGGCCTATTACGAATTTATAAAATGAATTTTTTTCCATAAGTAATGATAAGTTTCCATAAAATTATCAATATTTCAGAAGGATTTCGAATTCAATTGCTTATTGGAGAAGGAAAATGGGTGGGGTTTATTTCCTTTGAAATAAATTTCTTGTGTGAAGAAAACGTGTTTGTTTATGGCTGAATGGGAGTCATTCTGTACAAGTAACTAGAACAGTAGAAGATAATAAAAAGGTCCTGTAAGAGTATTTTTTTGCAGGGGAATTTATTGTTTACAATATTCTCACTGACCTATTTACAGTTTTTATTTAAACCCCAAGTCGTACCCTTATCATTTCACAATCGCTCCTTCAAATGCCTAGTCTAAAAATTCAGGCTCATGTATGACGATGTAGTATAACATAATGAGCAAGAGTCCTTCGCACGTGTTTGATTTATGACACTACACCCAAAACTTCCTTTTTTCGTTGAAATGTTAATTTATCCAGTCAGCTCAGAGAAAAAAGACGATCTACTTTTACTTCGGCCTGGTTCCACTGTGACTTAAACTGTTAAAGAAGTGTATGTAGAAAGAATAAAGAGGTATAAACATTGTAAATACTGATTTATCATCATTGATGCATATCATTGGAAACAGCGAAGAGCACATTTTGCATAGAAGAAAGTGATTCATAAAGACTGATAAATACTCAATTTGAAGGGTAATTTATGGGGTGATTTCGTGATTGTCATATTTTTAATTTGATTTCTTCTTGTGAGGGGTCTAACAACCCAAAGCTACATTTGTATGACTAAACCAAGCACAAAATAATAACTTTTACGTCTTACAAAACTTGTAGAACCTCAAGTTGCATTTCTCTCTCACAATGTTTGCAACTTATTTACTCGCAATCTGAAATGATGAGTTGGTAAATTGAGGGGGGAAGAAGGGGGTGAGGAGGAGGGGGGTGCTACCCACTCATGAAATAAACTGCAAGCCCCTCCTCCGATTTGTATTGATACTACAAAAACAATATTTGTTGTAAATGTGACGGGCCGCATAGGCGGGATTTATGGGGAAAGGTTTCAACTTATTTTCTCCATATTTACATCTTCTGTATTGTGGTATATGTTTTGTATCTTGTGCAATTTCAATTTCAATACACCCTCCTCCCCCCCTCCCTTCTCCTCACACACACACACACAAACATACACTTTTGGTGGGTTAAGTGCAGTGGCGGCGCTAGGATTTGGTCATATGAAGCAAAAGTAGCAATTTGGTCTTATGGGGGGAGCAAAAACGTATATATAAGATAGCTTTAAACAATTTTCTGGCGGGCAAATGGGGAGGAAGCGATCTCGTGGGGGAAGGGGATGCCCCCCCCCCCTCGTAGTGCCGCGCTAGGTAAAGTGATGATCATACATCAATTAAAATTCCCCGCGAATTATTTTGAAACAACTACAATTTCAGTTATTTTAATTAAAGAAACGTAAGTAGCATTGACTTAGATAAGACTGACAAACGAACAAACATTTTATATCACTTGCTTCTTTCGCAATACATTGCTTTAATGCAAAAGTTCACGCGACGACGTAAGATATATGAACCCTGGGAATAAATGTTTTCAGCACTACGGGTGGAACCGTGGGTTTGAAGGAACCTGTATTTTCAAGGGCAGCTTCTGTTTAGTTGAATTAACTCAAAATATCAAGGGCTCGGGTATACTGTACATTTGATTTTAGGTAAAAGATATAATTTTGTTTATAAGTTATAATGCAAACCAAACTGTTGTAAACTGAATGAAAGTATTGTAAACACCACATCTGTTCCTTGTCTGTATGAGACGAAGTAGGCACAAAGAGTGATTATACAGAACGTAGATGCAAAGGACAGTGGAGGTAAAATACGACACAAAGTTTTCATTTTAAACTCATAACAACACTTTTGAATTTCGAATGCATGTGTATTTTTACAGGTAAGATACATTATATTTTGTGAATCTTTATTTCTCTTGCGATAAACGTACTTGCAGTATCATACAGTGATTTACCATGCATGAAGTATAGCACTAAGTTAGTACAAGATTGCTGGAAGAGAGTTTATACATGAATCCACTGGCCATGCTGACCATTGTTTAAAAGGAAAACATTGAATAGTATTTGTTTCTTTGAAAACAAAAATCAATCAAATCCGCAGTGGACGAACTTCTTTTCAAGGTCTTTGATATGATGAAAAGTTCATTGACACATCTAATCACTGAGGCCTATCATTTCACGTGTATGTACAGTGAAGTTTAGTGTGCGTGAAATGTATGGCATTTGAACTTGTCTGTGTTGTGTTGGAAAACATAACAAGTTGTGCGTCACGTTTGTGGTGTTTGGTTGGGTCGACCTCCGTCGTACGACCGACCCATAGAGCCTTTGTGACGTAGACCCTTACCAGCTCAAGAAAGTCAAAGCCTACATCAACTGAAAAGACAAAGTTAGAGTGGTTTGCTATACCTGCAATAAATGAGCCATCAACAAAACATGCGAGAGCAAAGGACGTGGCATTCTTCTTACAGCGGCGAGATAAAGAAGGACCTAGAATAGGATGGACCAACTTTAATCAGCAAAGAAGTTCTTGTCAACCTATACTTGACATCTATAGGTTTCATGCCATTGTTCAAGTGCCAGCACATGAAGTGGATACCTTGAATACAGTGGTACTTCGCTGTAGGAAAGTAGCACAGTCTTGGGCAAAAATATGTTGTTTTTACAACATACTTTTGTTGAAGCTTTGTTCAGTTAGCTGATGGATCTAAAGTGGACAAAGGAAGAATACCAAGATTTGTTTATTGTTAGATTTGGTGTTCTTCATACTGCAATGAACTTCTTGAAGGTGATTGGCAAACACATTCAGCTTACTGGGCTCTTGGATGTGTGGGTAAAAAATAAACTTCTTTTGTTACAAAGCATTTGATTTCATTATCAGAACAGCAATGTGGGTTTCGAAATCCAATTCCAAACAACAAAACACTCACATTTTTATCACTTTATGAAATGGAAAATAAAACACATGACAAAAAAAATCAAGACTCACAAAGTGGACCGACTTTGCAAAGACTCATTATAGCCAGTCAGGCTGGGCGAGATTTGAACCTGTCAGAAATTTTCCACCACGAACTGCTACCAGTCCCATTTACTCTTGCGGAAATGAATGGTACTCTGAGATTTGGCTTTAAAGCAACCTTTGCTTCCATTTTTACTTCAGATATACAATGTCCACCAACTTTAAAGCCTGATGAACTTGGCAATGATGCTACTTAGTTCATTGATGGTCAAAGCTCTTGTTGTTCCTCTGGGCCTGCCAGAAGAAGGAGAGAGAGAGAGAGAGTTGAATACACAATTACAATGATGGGGTCGTCGCCTGCGTATTTGGTTATGATAGTACAAATGCTATCACGAAACGCTTAATACAACCCGGTCAACAGACATAACAACGACAACCAAGTCAATGTCCACAGCCTTGATAACCAGTTGTGGTACACTGGTGTGTCTACCCACCCCAGGATTGAACCGGGGCCTGTGGTTTGTAGACAGGTATGATAACATAACAAGTAGGTAGATACCAGAAGAAGGATCCACCTTTCCTGATTTATATAAAAGCTTCTGGAAAGCCTTTCTCGTAGCTGCAAGACCATTTTAGCTAATTGACCTTATTTTTCACAGATACTGTAAGATGTCCAGCAAAACAGAAACCAGAACAAAAAGAAGCAAAGGAACAAGGCCAATTTGCAGGATCAATACAAATAGTGATGTTCCACTTCTGACAAGTTGGAGCAATTTTCTTGCTCTTCCAGAAAACAGGTCTGATCTTGCAAGATATCTGTCAGAAGAAATGATGCAAGAAGGCAGTCATACAAAAACAATTGTTATCAGTGGTGGATTTCTGAAAGAAGAAAGACTGAGTCCACAGATACGAGCAAATCAAGTTCAAGGCAAGAGGAAGCTGATACGAGGATGATATTTCACTGCATTCACAGCAGCTCTGAGGCTGTTGTTGTTCAGGCATGTGACACGGATGTTAAGCTGATACGAGGATGATATTACACTGCATTCACAGCAGCTCTGAGGCTGTCGTTGTTCAGGCACGTGACACGGATGTTAAGCTGATACAAGGATGATATTTCATTGCATTCACAGCAGCTCCGAGGCTGTCGTTGTTCAGGCACGTGGCATGGATGTTAAGCTGATACGAGGATGATATTACACTGCATTCACAGCAGCTCCGAGGCTGTCATTCTTCAGGCACGTGGCACAGATGTTAAGCTGATACGAGGATGATATTTCACTGCATTCACAGCAGCTCCGAGGCTGTCATTGTTCAGGCACGTGACACAGATGTTGTTGTCCTTTTACTCTCCCAATTCCATCGCATGCCAGCAAAGAAATTGTGGTTGAAAGCAGAAACTGCTAAAAACAGAAAATTCATCCCAGTGCATAATATTGTTGAACAAATGTCTTTTGAAAATTCTCTCATGGTTACACTCCCAGCATTCCATGCATTTACTGGAAGTGACGTAACATCTTATTTTGCTGGTCATTCAAAGAAAAGTGCGTGGAAGGTATTCACTCAGAACCATCGTCTACTTGGAAACCTGGGGAAAGGCAACAACTTTACAAACGAAATTCTGACTGATGCAGAAAAATTTGTTTGCAAGCTCTACAACATGCAACAAATGGACCTTGTTGATAAAGCACGAGTATTATTGTTTATGAGATCTCGCTCTCCTGAATCACTTTTACCATCAAGAAATGCCTTTTCTTACGCCTCAAGAACAGCTACTATTAAGCAGCTGTATGCATACAAACTCATCTTAACTATCCTCAAATTCCATCTGCCAAAGAAATGGGTTGGAAAGAACATGATGGGAGACTAGTGCCCATTCTAATCTCTTTACCACCAGTCCCTAAATCATGTGTAGCTCTCATTTCGTGTAACTGTGGAACTGGATGTTGAAATCAGCGCTGCAAGTGCAGAAAATCAAATCTTACATGTACAACAGTCTGCAAATGTAAGATTAATGACAGTTGTCGCAATGTCTAACTACCAATTTTAATAAGCTGAAATCTTTTGCATCAAGAAAAAACCTTTTCAAGATGTATATTTCAAATCCCTTTGGTGACTGAACTGTTTTGTAAACCTTTTGACAATCAAATGGAAAATCTGCAAACTTTTTTCCTCTTTTGGATCACTATCTTTCCTCTTTTGGATCACTATCTTTCCTTTATGAGGAGACTATTACAAATATTATCTTTCAGGTTTAAAAGAAAAGAACCATAAGCCTATATCAGACAAAACAATGCTCCAAAGATTTCCTTACAAGTGGCTAACTCACCAACACACCAATAAGCATGAAAACTAAATTCATTGCATTGGATCATATGACAATAATTGATGGTTACCAGCTGTCTCTATTTGGATATTGAGAATATTTCATCAGGTAATTTATCCACTATTTTAATTTCATTCATTGTTAGCAATCTTTCAAGTACTTGTTATTATAGAGAATAAAAGAATGTCCAAGTTTGAGATAAAACCAAAAAATATAAACAGGACATAAAGTGTCATATGATAACTGGATTATGACCATTTTGTTTAACAAGAGTAACCTTAAATTATTGTTGGCTAATTAATCAAGGGGTAATTTCATGGGAAATTTGCCAACGGAAGACAATTTAGTTCCATTGTAGGATTCTTAAAAGTTATTGTATATACAGGCACCATTTTTTTTTCGCCATTTTTAGTGACCTTTAACCATCTGACAATGTATAACTAATTAAAAGATTGTAACCAGAATATTGTTTACTGGATAAAATGGAAACATGCAGATTTCACCAAAAGCAAAATTTTTAACTTGATTAAATGTAGTTCCAACATGGAAAAGCTGACAGTGGTGGCCATTTTGTTTTAGATGCCATCTTGGATAAAAACAATCAAAAGCAATTACAAAATGTATTTATTGATAGAACATTTAAATAAAAAACAGAGAAAATGGCATCCAAAAAGATTTTCTTATGTTTTTTCATTACTTTTCTTCCTTTTGGCAGCCATTTTTTTTTTCTGCCTTCTTGGTTTACTGTTATCCATGCCTAAGTATCCAACATAAACTATGCTTAATTTACATTAATTTCATGCAGATATGAGATGTTATGCTTTCATTTTTAAATTTATAGATTAATTTTTGTGATTTTTCTTATTTTGGCAGCCATTTTGTTTTTCTCTGCCATTTTGAATGAGTTGCAGCCATCTAAGAGGTGACAGACCAAAAATTCGATTCAGCACCCCAAAATTATACGTAATCAGGTAATAGATGATCTGTCAACTTTTCCCCAAAAATGCTTGTGGGTGTCACTTTCTTGAGATTTGCAACCCGACTAATTTATCTCATTGACTTTTAATAGACTTACCAACTTGTTGCTGATATTATAATTGTATTGGATATAATGCATGAACAAATTAAACCTGAAATTTGCAAAACTTGGAAATAATGGACAGTAAGTGGAATAGACAGGCGTAAAATACTAAGATATGTTTAAATGCCAAGATTTTGAATTCCAACCTATACTAAGTTCCAATTAATAGCTCTTGTATGGAAAAGAGGAGTAGAAAGATTCATCCTATTTAAGACCTTTTGTGTAAAATACAAAGTTGTTTTGAATTTGAACAGTAGATTTAAACAAGTGGCACACCCTTTTTGAAGATGAGATGGATGTTGGCTTATTGACACTGCAGGAGTGGGTGAGTAATACTAATTGAGCCACCATGGCTTCATTTTTAGGAGAAAAGCCTCATGGAGGTCCAGGAACAAACCTCTGCAAGCTCCATAAATTTTGCATTTTCTTCAGATTTTATGTTAAAACTAAAGCTGTTAATGGAATTTTTTTTTTTTGTCTAAACTCGCAGCCATGTTTTTGTTGTTATACTCACCTCAAAATATTGTGGGCCATATAAGTGGGGGAATATTGCAACTGTTGTGACATCACAAGGGACCCAAGTGCGAGTTTGCCACATATGCCTGACTGGCAATGAAGCTACAATCTTGGACAAATTTTCTTGAGACACTTAGTATTCAAGTGTGTTTTCTGTTAAATCTGTTGTCAAAATTGCTTCTTTATTTTTGTATAAAATATATCTATTGGGTTATTGTAGACCATGAAGAATGTTTATTTATAGATGACGTTAAGAGCATGATTTTTAATTTCATTTTCACCTCTTTGCCCTCCTCCACACCGCCAAGCATCCCGTCCCCTCCTCACCCCTCCCATCAATGTTGGCATATATTTTGTTGACTTAAACTATTGTTCATTCCAAAGAAGGTAATGCAGAAAAATTCTGGTCCAACATTGAAAGGGGGCAGGGGGTAGGGGTATTTTATTGATTGTATATATTCATGTATTTCAATATTTTTTTAAAGTAAGTGAGTGTCTCAAGTATTTTGTCCAAGATTGTCTGAGACTGGAACGTGGAAAGTAAAAGTACAAGTTGCTGGATATTTTTGGCGAGGGCGGGGTGGAGGGGGTATTTTACTGATTGTATATTTGGATATATTTCAATTTTTAAAAATAGTTAGTGAGTGTCTCAAGTATTTTGTCCAAGATTGTAGATAGTAAATTTGCCAACCTTCTGACCAGTCTTGAACTTCAAAGCAAAATTGATTTTCTGTTCATGCCAATCTTCTCTGACATAAATAACAAAAACCACTGACATTGACCTTTAAAGTTTGATCAATTTGACAGTGCAAATTGACAAAGCTTATTATGTGTGGCAATTGTGTCATTAATTAAGTTACCTAGCTCTCAAACTATTAAAGGAATGAAGTTGCCATCAAGCCAAATTACATCAATTTTTTCCACATGGTTTCTTAATAAATGATGTGGAATCATTATTCCACATCATTCAATTATAAAGAAAAGTGTCAATCATATATTTATTTATACTGTGGCAGTAGATGTTCCACAATCAAAAAATGAAGGTTTGTAAAGAAATATTGACAAAGTTGTTTGAAGTTAATGGCAGGAGAAGATTATGAGTGACATGGACCATGTTGACAATGCTATTGTTGTTAAGCTCTATGCGCATAATAGGCACTTATCATTAAAAGAATTAAAAGAGAAATTTTACCCTGTGGAAAGCTTTAACATCCTGCAAAAAATGACTGGCATTATAAGTCTAATTAACACACATGAAATCACAAACTCACATTCCTGCGAAATATATGTATTTAATATAATCAATTCAGGGGTCAAGCAAGTCACATCTTATATAAATAAGGACTTCAAAAGAAACAAAATGGTGAAACAAACAAAATGGTGAAACAAACAAAATGGTGAACAAAGCATTAACCTCAGGAGGCATAATAAAATTTAAAAGACTACTTCAGTGGTCAAGCAAATCTGATCTTTTATGCCGGGGTTGAGAAGGGCACTTCCATATGTGATGTATATGTGCCGCCCGAGCAGGTACCTTTTTTTGCACCAGTTTTGTAGCCCAGGTGTCTTTTTTTTACTAAAAAAATTGTTCTAAAAATTTTTTAAATATTTTTTGTTATTTAAAAAAATTGTCTTTTTAATTAATTTTGTAGTGCAGGTCCCAAAAAATGAGGTTTTACTGTCTTAATTTTATACTGGTGGTCAATTTTTAAATATGTTTATTGAATACTCATACTGCAGGTATCAAAATGACTTCTTTAATTTTGTATCAAAATTGTATAATTTCATACTGCAGTTAACAAAAATTTTGTCATACGCTGCGTGTATGTTTTGCGGTTGGTGGGCTGCACACACCTACCACTTTTAGTATGAAGTGCTCCCCCCCACCTCCCCCTCCCCTGGACTTATATGAAAGAGGACTTCAAATGACACAGAATGGTGAAAAAAGCATTAACCACAGAAGGCATAATAAGACTTACAAAATTAGTCAGTGATCAAGCAAGTTCATACCTCCTACACTACATGGCCACCCCCTCTTGATATTATGGGGGCTGATATTATCGCCCTTTTGGGTGCCCTATCTTTGACCCCACCTTCCAAGCGCGTTTTAAAATAATTGCTGGTAGAGTAAAGGTTAATCAAAATGCGACAAGTGTGCAGACAAAAATATATGCAGCACTGTCCCGGTGGGCGGCCCACTGGGTCAGTAAAGCGGAACGAGCTTGACTCCACTGCTCGGAAGACAGAGGACCATTCAATAATTAGCCTGTGCTTTAACCCTTACTCTACCATGTGGCGTGTTGCCATTTTGTATGCCCCATTTTTGACCCTGCCTCCCAATCGTGTTTTCAAAAATGTACTGGTAGAGTAATGGTTAATTATCAACTTCATTTTCAGTAAAGTTTGCCTGAGTATGCAGCCACTGTGGTGGATTCATCTAAGGATGAGTAATGCTCAATATTGCATGCTCCAAGTAATCATCACTCATGTCATTCCGTGTTAGATATGGAGAAACTCACAATTATTTATCTGAGAATTCAATAACATTTTTATATAAGTGTAAAGTTACAGGCCAGGTGCATTTTGAAATGTGTTTTATATCTTCTTTATTTTCATGGTTTTCTTATTTTTTTGTTTTGAGATGCAACATTTGTGTGCAGTGTTTGTAATTACAATAGATGATAATGCATTTTTAAAGCGTTGTCCATCTATGCGAACATAATCCGAGGTGTTAAAACAGGGAATATAGCAATGAAATTACACAGAACATGAAAGAAAACAACATAAATATACATATGACAAACACCAGGAACAAAGGACAAAGTCAATCATAAGCAATGGTGAACAAGTATGTTTAAGATTGTTCTTAAAGGTATATAAAGAAGTACTACAGTGAATGGAATAGAGTTCCATAGATTGAGTGCAACTACAGCAAAGGGCTTATCACCAGAAGCTGTGGAAGTTCTTGGAATAGCTAGAAGACATTTATCTGCAGACCTTATGTCGTAACATGATGAGTAAGATTAAGTGCAGCTTTACCAAAGGCCTTATCACCAGAAGCTGCGGAAGTTGTTGGAATAGCTAGAAGTCATTTATCTGCAGACCTTATGTTGTAACATGATGAGTAAGTATGGTGTGAGGAGTTCTTAAAGGTGATTTGCCATAAAGGGCTTTCCATGTGAGTAACATCATTTGAAATTCGATTTGGTGACGGATTGGAAGCCAGTCGAGTTGTTTTAAGATGGGTGTAATGTGATCATATTTTCTGGATTTTGATCAAATATGGGCCGCTGCATTTTGCACACGCTGAATCTTTCCAATCAATTTGTCAGAGATGTCATACAATAGGGAATTACCATTATCCAGCCAGGATGTTAAAATTAAGGGCATGGACAATAGTGGCAGCTGATTTATCAGATAAAATTCTCCAGATACTGTTGATGTTTCTGATATGAAAGAAGGCAGATTGGTGGAGCATATTTACATGAGATTCCATGGACATTGTGTTGTCGAAGATTATACCAAGATTGCGAGCAGCGGAGGAAGGTCGTATGGTGCATTCACCAATTTGCATCTGTTGGGTTTGTATTTTATTAGGATTATATTTCGAAGTGACAACAATAAGTTCATTTTTTTTTCATCGTTCAACTTCATTTTGTTTGTAGTCATCCAAAATTTGATATTTAACACACATTGTTTAATACGTTGGTAGATTGAAAGTTCAGCATTTAGAGTTTCAATGTAAAGGATTGATATATGTAGTTGTGTGTTGTCAGCATATAGATGTACATTAGGCCCATGTTTTGTAGCGATAGCAGCGATTTGTCTGGAATAGATGGTGAAGAAAGGGGGGCAGGCACTGATTGAGCCTGTGGGACCCCGAATGGGAGATAAAACTAGATGATAGTGTGGCCTTGTGGGACGCTGAATGGGAGATAACTCTAAATGATAGTGTGGCCTTGTGGGACGCCGAATGGGAGATAAAACTAGATGATAGTGTGGCCTTGTGGGACGCCGAATGGGAGATAAAACTAGATGATAGTGTGGCCTTGTGGGACGCCGAATGGGAGATAAAACTAGATGATATAGTGTGGCCTTGTGGGACGCCGAATAGGAGATAACACTAGATGATAGTGTGGCCTTGTGGGACGCCGAATAGGAGATAACACTAGATGATAGTGTGGCCTTGTGGGATGCCGAATGGAAGATAACACTAGATGATAGTGTGGCCTTGTGGGACGCCGAATGGGAGATAACACTAGATAATAGCGGGCTTTGTGGGAAGTTGAATGGGAGATAACACTTAGATAATAGCGTGGCCTTTTGGGACGCCGAATGGCAGATAACACTTAGATAATAGCGTGGCCTTTTGGGACGCCGAATGCCAGATAACACTTAGATAATAGCGTGGCCTTTTGGGACGCTGAATGGCAGATAACACTTAGATGATAGTGTGCCATTTATGTTGAATTCTGTCATGCACTTATGTAAGATCCAATCCTGCACCTTTCACACCAATAGAATGAAGTTGTGCTAGAAGAATTCCATAATCTATGGTGTCAAAGGCTGCAGAAAGATCAAGGAGAACTAAAAACACAGCATGTTTGTTGTCAACTGCTCACAGAATGTCATTTTTTACTCAGAGTACTTAGTTCCATGATGTTTTTGATATGTGGACTGGCTGATTCCCGATAAGGGTTTCACATGCCTGAATTTTCCAAGTATATTTTCTATTTGTAAATCATTTATTCTTGGATAGTACACTAATCAAGCTTTCAGAAAGTGTTTTTGCATTTTTTCTACTGCACTTGGATTTATTTTTTTACCAAGGCTTGAAGTTTCAGGAAACAGAAATAGCATTTCCACTTGGCTATTTTGTGATTGAAATTTGAGTTGACCTGTGTTCTGGTTCTTATGCTTCAAAGATAATCATTATTGGTTGACCTTCCCTATTCACCACTAAAGAATTTTAGCCCAAAACACGAAATACTTTGAAAAAATACAAACAAACAAACGCAGTGCTGTACGTGTCCCGTCTGTCACAAAAAAAAAAAAAAAAATGAAAATGTTGTTGAAATGTTGTTTACTTTCTACATGCAAAGACATTTTTGCTTCAAAGATAAATTCTTATCTTCTATCAAGGTGACCTCACCATGTAACTAAACAGTAGTTTTAAAAATGACATCATTAGACATGCAAAAATGTCCCGTCAGTCTGTCACATCCCCTCTGTCACAACATATATGGGTCTGGTTCAGTTACATGTTTTGAATAAATAAGTTTAATATTTACTGATTATTCTTATAAAAGCTAGGATTAACTTGACAGGGAGAACACATTCAATTTTATGGGGGAACAGATAGCTTTTTCCAAGGAAAGTTGTTTTCAAAATAATGAGTGTAATTTTCGTCGTGTCTGTCATGCTGATTTTACTTTGTCACTACACAGCCATTGAAACCTCCAGTTTCATGGATTGTGTTTTGATATAAGTTATAGATTGTTCACCATGACTATAACTTAGAAGGTTACATCTTACAGATTGTTTTTGGCAGTCCGTAGCTTCTGTCCTGCCTGTCACGCCGGCCTGAAAGCACAGGTGGTGATGTGCTCTGAACTTTTTCTGCTCATCAAAGGTCAGGAATGATTTGATTTTCTTGAACTTTCAATTAAGTGATTGTAATATAATAATAGTTCGGAGGCAATTGAATATCTTTATGTAAATAAATTTAAAACAAAAACAAATTAGAAGACTTTGGAGTTGAAAGTATATTTTAATTATTTATTACGCTTAGTTCATTTAACGGGGCACAAGTATAAAAATAAACAATGGTGAATAATTTTCTGATGAAATAATCAAGTAAAACCATGAATGCAAAGTAAAATAAATTGAGGCAAATCGTTTTTAATTTTCATTTGGTGCAAATATTCAGATTTTCAGTCAAAAAGTGAAATGATAATGGAATTTGTTGTATTAGTGGGTTTCAAAGAAAAGATTAAGCTGAGTAGAATTGGGTAATATCAAATTTCCATGAGAAAGAGAAATGAATAGAAGAGGTGAGTAAGATTGAGGAACATTTATGATTGTTTTAGGATGTTTCATAACATCAAATTCTTGAAATGAATTATTTAATAATGAATTCTTTAAAAGTAGTGTATGGTAAGGAGTGAGATTATATTTATATTGTTTAAAACAGTCTTTGTACAAGTTAATAGCCGTTTGTAAGTTTTTGTAAAGAAAACTAAATGATTGATTTTGATGCTGAAACAAAAGTTTATTCCCACTCATAATAATATCATAACAAAATAATTTGGATATGGAAAATACATACATGTATATTTGTAAATTAACCAGATGTTTATCAATACCAGAACTCAAAAAGTACTCTAGTTATGTTATATTGTATTCACAGAAATATGTTTTATTTGAATGTCACATGGTCTATACAATACGGACTACAGGGCTCAACTCTCATAATAAGAACATGGGAGTTATAACACAAAGCACAGTGAAAACTCAAGAGCATCAAGTATGACAGTTTAGGGGCATCTCTTCCGAGAAATTGAAATAAGTTTAAAGAGAATGCCAACTCGCTTATTGATGTCATTATCAAATAATTCAGACTATTATCCTTTTGGAAACAACTGCATATTTGTGAGGATGATAGTGCATCATGAGAGATATGGCCATTTAGGTTATAATAAGATTTTTTGAGGCCAAACTTGTATATTTATTGATTTACTAACCCATTGCCAGAAACAATTATTTTCATATTGTTGCTATTGAGAAAGCAACAAACTTTGTCTCGTGCGTTTTCTGATCTCATTTTGCCGACCGCCTACCTTTTTAACTTTTAGTCTATTGATGATGACAATATATATATAATAAAAAAACTATCATATAGTCAGGCAGAGAAGCAAAATGTACTTTTTCAATCAGTGTTTTGTTGGAATCATGCATGATTCGGCCATATTTCCCGATAATTAAAGGAAATTTCCCCCAAATTAAAAAACTGCTGATGCCTGGAAATGAATTTAGGTTCCCAAAAATTAAATAAAAACCTTCCAAAAAATAGGCTAAATTTCCACAAATTCTAAAAACCCGCACAAAAAGTGAAGGAAATTGTTAGGAAATTAAGGAAAGTTCCAGAATATTGAGGATAATTTTCAGAAAATTTGCAAAAATAACAAAAACCTGCCAGAAAATAAAGAACATTTCCCATTATTGCTGGAAATTAAGAAATTTTCTGAAAATCAAAGAAAATTGCTCAGAAATTAAGTACAGCACTCAAATATTGAGGATTTCCCCTCCCCCCCTTCCCCATCACTCAGGTCCCCAAAAGCTAAAGCTTTGGTAAAACCATTACTTAAAATTAATATTCATTGCGATTTTCCCTTCGTAATAGGTTTTTGAGTAGGGCAAAAGTTAACGCCCCCCCCTCCCAAGTATCGTACCCATGTGCACCTATATGGCCATGTGCACCCATACGGCCATGTGCCCCCTACCCTCCTTGACATTTTATCCTGTCTCTGCCCCTGATCATTCTGTGATCTAAATAGTGCACCTGACATTTTACATCTCTGTCCAATGGAGGTTGGGCCCAAGTATGATGTCAGCATCATGCCGAGTCGGGAAATGATTCTGATATTTATAGCCGAGTATAGGGCATATGATTCAGAAATGTCTATAATTTACATAGTACATTCGATATTTTACATATCTGCCGGACTAATATCAGTGTCGCCCTCCCCCCTCCCCTCTCCTTCTCCCTCCCATCTTGTAAGGCCTGATGAAAATAAGAAACATAACTATTTTCTACATCATTTTCAAAGTATTCTAATTTAATTTTTCTACAATTTCTTTTCACATACTATGTTTATTCCTAACGAAATAGTCAAAATTAGAATTTTCCTTCGAAACCTTTTTCTATGGTGATGGTGTGATGATGATGATGTGATTGATGATGATGATGTGATTGATGATGATATGATTGATGATGATGATGTGATTGATGTGATTGATGATGATGATGTGATTGATAATGATATGATTGATGATGCGATTGATGATGATGATGCGATTGATGATGATGATGTGATTGATGATGATGATGTGATTGATGATGATGATGTGATTGATGATGATATGATTGATGATGATGTGATTGATGATGATGATGTGATTGATGATGATAATGTGATTGATGATGATATGATTGATGATGATGATGCGATTGATGATGATGATGTGATTGATGATGATGATGTGATTGATGATGATATGGTTGATGATGATGATGCGATTGATGATGATGATGCGATTGATGATGATGATGTGATTGATGATGATGATGTGATTGATGATGATGATGTGATTGATGATGATATGATTGATGATGATAATGTGATTAATGATGATAATGCGATTGATGATGATGATGCGATTGATAATGATGATGTGATTGATGATGATAATGCGATTGATGATGATGATATGATTGATGATGATGATGCGATTGATGATGATGATGTGATTGATGATGATGATGTGATTGATGATGATATGATGTGATTGATGATGATGATATGATTGATGATGATGATGTGATTGATGATGATGATGATGTGATTGATGATGATGATGTGATTGATGATGATGGTGTGATGATGATGATATGATTGATGATGATGATGTGATTGATGATGATGGTGTGATGATGATGATATGATTGATGATGATGGTGTGATGATGATGATGTGATTGATGATGATGATGTGATTGATGATGATGGTGTGATGATGATGATATGATTGATGATGATGGTGTGATTGATGTGATTGATGATGATGATGTGATTGATGATGATGATGATAGGTACTTACAGTGCCTTCTCAAGGCGCTAACCATCCACAAACCAGGACCGTTCTCAAGTCCCCAGGCACTATGCTAAATGGAGCATCACCCCTGGTGCAGCCAATAATGGCATGGCATAATCATAATATTACCCTGCTCTGTCATCTTAATGCCGAGCGCCAGACGAAGAAGCAGCAGGTCCCATTTTCAAACTCACTAGTATGACCCGATCGACCCATGGTCAAGCCCGGGCCTCCCGGCTCAAAAACAGACCCTCTACCAGTTGAACCAACCAATCTGTATAAGATTATACACAACCATTGATGTGTTTCTTTTTTATTATAAAATTTTGAATTTGAATTAGAATATAATGAGTTTGGATACCAATCAAATTTACGGATTTCAAAAATGGTTTTGAGTTAAAAACATTACTAGAAGCATTAATGCTACAAAGTTCTAGATTTACAGCATAGAGAAAAGCTCAATGGTTCAAGTGTTGAAAATAATGAACTACAATTTTGGACAAAACTCGTTGAAAAACTTGGTGAAAATATGTAATATTTTCATGAAGCTACTTTTTTGTTTTAAATTATTTCACATTTAAAAGTCAGAAATGCTGTAAAATTTTTCTGTTGCTTCTTCAATCTCTACTCTTCCAATTGTATTAAATATTTTAGAATTTTAAGGACACTTTTATCATTTCATTGACGCTGCCAGTGTCCCCCTCCCCTACCTCACCATACAAATTGCCCTCCCCCCCCCCCATTCAATGTTGGCCATTGTTACTGTTTTTTCTGGAAATGACGTTAAGAAATAAATAAATTCAACATTGAAAGGGGAGGGGGAGGGGTTTAGGGGTTACAATTTTCGGAAAAAATATTAAAGAAACAACACTATACAATACAGTAGGTAGTTCTCAAAAAGCTGCAGTGTGCCAACAATTTTGTCCAAGATTGTCTGAGGAAAGAATGTCAATTTTTCGCTTAAATAGCTTGCATTATTTCTCGATAGCAGATGTGTTTCGAGTGTCTAGGGAAAAATTAGCAATATAAATTTCAAAGACAATAAGTAATATGATGAATAAGAATAGACTTGGGGATTGGAATAAATAAATAGGTCAATGGAAACTATTTTTATGTGTTTTTAAATGTTGCAGATACCTGAGAATTCGTGTGCTTCTCGGGAATTGAATGAAGAAAAATAAATGACGATAAAAGACTGGTTAATCTAAGCATATGTTTTAAAGCTATTCAATAAATAGAAATTGAGGAAATAAAAGGGAATGTCGACCCTCATGTAATTGACAGAATTTGAACTCATGTTCCAATGATTTAAAATCCATCCTATTGTCCGCTACCCCACCGCGACGCTTGCAACATGGGATTGAAAAAATGCCATCCATTTTTGAAATGAAATAGGGGAAAGAATGGTAGAGCTGCGAATTATGTGAAATCTTTATACAAATCAACACAAGTAAAGTCATTTAATGAATTTATCTCTTAATTTCTTTCTCAACTTCCAATATTATCACACAATTCCTTTTTACCGATTGCGTAATACACCGATATTAGTAAAAATATGCATGCTGAAATGGTCTACCGTTGTTTTTCTAAAATATGAATCTTCAATACTATTTTCCTTGACTTTTAGGGTAGACTGTGGAGCTCTTTCATATTAAGATGATATACAAAAATGATCCCCCTATCCTACTACATTGTATTTTCCACCCCCCTCCTTCCCACCACGTCTGTTTTTGATTAACACTGCCTGACCAATTTGACGCAAAATGGACCAATTGACAGATTTTGAGTGTGACTTTCCGATTTGTATTTTGCTTTTTACAAAATAAGCGGCAATTTTCTTCAAGAATATCATGGGATTTTCTGAGACAATTTTGGACAAAACTCGTTGAAACACTTGGTGAAAATATGTGATGATTTTCATCAAGCTACTTTTCTATTGTAAATTATTCCACGTTTAAAGTCAAAAATGCTGTACATTTTTCTCTTGCTTCTTCAATCTTTGTTCTTCCAATTGTAATTAATATTTTAGAATTTGAACGACTCATTTTCATCATTTCATTGATGCCGCCAGTGTCCCCGTCCCCTACCTCCCTATATTTATTGTCCTCCTCCCTTCCCATTCAATGTTGGCAGTTGTTACTTTTTTTCCTGGAATTGAAGTTAAGAAATAAATAAATTCAACATTGAAAGGGAAGGGGGTTACAATTCTCAGAAAAAATATTAAAGAAACATAACACAATAACATATGTAGGTCTTAAAAAGCTGAAGCGTTCCAACAGTTTTGTCCAAGATTGTAGCTTTTGTTGATTGGGTAAATTTGACTTGTGCATGATTAGTATACCTTATATGTCATGTATGCAATTTTCTTATATGCTGTAAAAACTAATATATTCACACAAAAAGTAAGATCTGCAATCTTGTACAAAATTGTTGTCGCACTTTTTCCTTCATATCCCATTTCAATGTTGCTTGAAACGAAAGTGTCCTGGGATGATCTGGGATGATCCTCATGATCCTCTTTAATCCAACATTAAGGCGGGGTACAAGGGGCTTAAAAACGTGACAACTAATTTTGTCCAAGATTGTCTTGAGACTTCGAACATTATATGAAAACAGGATGGTAGAAAATACGCCAAAGCGCAATTTGAATAAAACAAATAAATGAAATGAAATGAAAAGAAAACATTCATGGTCTTGAGAAAGGCTTGTATTTATTATCTTTCAGAAGATCTTTAACGGTTTTTCTTTATTATTCCAGGGATCTATGTGTAAATGACAATTTTCAATATCATACTGTCATCGCAAACAATTCAGAATGCATCAATTTCAACATAAAATGTTTACATTATGAAAAAGCTGAACAACAATGGTCTTTGAAAAATATGTTTCAGCTAGTTCATGGTTGGTTATCCACAAAAAAACCAATCAACTTTTAAAAATATTCGTGGATCACCTGTCATGTGTGCAGAGAATACACGTTATATATGTGGTGCATCGTCAATAACCTTCAAATTGTTTGTGGTTTAAAGAAGAATTGGACATTGAAAACACCAAGTAATTGTGTCATTGTTTATGATTGAAATTTTGTACTTCTTTCGCGATGGTTAAATATTGGAAACGAAATATATCCGATGTAGTATTTCTACCCCTCCCCACTCCAACTCACATACACCTTTGAATTTGTATCACACTCATATTAACAGAGTCATATATGACAAACTACAAATATTCTATTTAATTGATACTATTCTGCCACCCCCTCTCCCTTCACCCCCTCCACAAAAAATAAATATAACAAAAATTGGCAAATAAGAAACAAATGACATATAAACCAAAAACTGGCAAATATGAAGTGCGGATAATACACATAATAAGTGTGGTACATGTCATTCTATTTCGGTAGTATCATCACAGGGCATTCTTAAACCTTAGCTGCAAACTTCTTACAAAAAAAATAGCTTAAATCTCCTTAGAATTATATTTTGTGTACTTTTATGGAACAGTGGTTTCACTGTGGGACAAGGTGATATTTCTGAATTAACGAAGTGGTTTTGTTTATTATCCCTAGAGTGTCAGTCATTTTACTTCAGTTTCATACTCTGTTTTAGGACTTGTTTACAACCCAAATAGAGGGCATTGGTTAAAAAAATGTGGTTTAGCTCTGTGATTGGCCAAAAGTAGTGGTGTTTGGTGATGGGTGATAGGGTTAGTTGTTATTGGTTTATATTTTATTGTAGGTGGGGTCAGGATTAGAATATCCATCTCCTTAGAATTAAAATCTTTAATTAAGAGTTCAATTTAGAATTAGACATCATAAAAGGTTAGACTTAAGACATCAATGAATTGAATAATAGACATCGTAATAAGTTGGGTTTTAGACATCATCATCATCAGTTGCTTTTTTCTACATTGACATCAATACATGATCATCATCAATAAATCATCGTCATCAATACATCATCATCATCAATACATCAACATCATCAATGCATCATCATCAATACATTATCCTCACCAATACATCATCATCAATACATCAACATCATCAATACATCAACATCATCAATACATCAACATCATCAATACATCAACATCATCAATACATCATCATCATCAAAACATCAACATCATAAATACATCATTCTCATCAATACATCATCCTCACCAATACATCAATACATCATCCTCATCAATACATCATCATCATCAATACATCAATATCGTAAATACATCGTTATCATCAATACATCATCCTCACCAATACATCAATACATCATCATCATCAATACATCAATATCGTAAATACATCGTTATCATCAATACATCATCCTCATCAATACATCATCCTCATCAATACATCAACGTCATCAATACATCAACGTCATCAATACATCAACGTCATCAATACATCACGTCTTACGTCAGTTTATATTAGAAACATCTTATGTTGTATTCCTGTATTCATCTCAATACAGAATATCATTGTATATTATCAAAGCAATCAACATTATGATAGGTATACCCATAAATCTAATGGGATGGCTAAATATTAACTTGAAGAACCATCAACAACTTACATACATCTCTCTTATGTAGTATTGTTTTGCCCATTTTTCAATCACTATTCACCTTCCCCCTCCCCTCCCTTTCTCCTCCCCCTTTCTTCCCCGGCTATTACAACAACACAACATTGATAGAACTGCATGATCTGGCATTAGAAACTTTGTTCTTAAAGCTTGAAAACTTAGTTTGACTACTTTGTGCAAGACTAGGACACTGTTAGGAGAGTTGCCATTTTATTTCTGTAAATACTAAAAATATGTTCAAATCATGCTTCTACAGCACCCTTTTAAATATCTGGTATAATTGTTTCAAGTTCAAGAACTTAACCACTACAGACTTACATGACAGGGAGTCTTCAAGAACTTAACCACAACATGGTTACTTGACAGGGAGGCTTCAAGAACTTAAACACTACAGGGTTACATGACAGGGAGTCTTCAAGAACTTAACCACTACAGGGTTACATGACAGGGAGTCTTCAAGAACTTAACCACTACAGTGCTACATGACAGGGAGTCTTCAAGAACTTAAACACTACAGGGTTACATGACAGGGAGTCTTCAAGAACTTAACCACTACAGGGTTACATGACAGGGAGTCTTCAAGAACTTAACCACTACAGTGCTACATGACAGGGAGTCTTCAAGAACTTAACCACTACAGTGCTACATGACAGGGAGTCTTCAAGAACTTAACCACTACAGTGCTACATGACAGGGAGTCTTCAAGAACTTCACCACTACAGGGTTACATGACAGGGAGTCTTCAAGAACTTAACCACTACAGTGCTACATGACAGGGAGTCTTCAAGAACTTAACCACTACAGGGCTACATGACAGGGAGTCTTCAAGAACTTCACCACTACAGGGTTACTTGACAGGGAGTCTTCAAGAACTTAACCACTACAGGGTTACATGACAGGGAGTCTTCAAGAACTTCACCACTACAGGGTTACTTGACAGGGAGTCTTCAAGAACTTAACCACTACAGGGTTACATGACAGGAAGTCTTCAAGAATGTAACCACTACAGGGTTACATTACAGGGAGTCTTCAAGAACTTAACCACTACAGGGCTATATGACAAGGAGTCTTCAAGAACTTAACCACTACAGTGCTACATGATAGGGAGTCTTCAAGAACTTAACCACTACAGGGTTATATAACAGGGAGTCTTCAAGAACTTAACCACTACAGTGCTACATGACAGGGAGTCTTCAAGAACTTAAGCACTACAGGGTTACATGATGGAGTCTTTAAGAACTTATGCACTACAGGGTTACATGACAGGGAGTCTTCAAGAGCTTAACCACTATAGGGTTATATAACAGGGAGTCTTCAAGAACTTAACCACTACAGTGCTACATGACAGGGAGTCTTCAAGAACTTAAGCACTACATGGTTACATGACAGGGAGTCTTCAAGAACTTAACCACTACAGGGTTACATGACAGGGAGTCTTCAAGAACTTAACCACTACAGGGTTACATGACAGGGAGTCTTCAAGAACTTAACCACTACATGGTTACTTGACAGGGAGTCTTCAAGAACTTAACCACTACATGGTTACACGACAGGGAGTCTTCAAGAACTTAACCACTACAGGGTTACATGACAGGGAGTCTTCAAGAACTTAAGCACTACAGGGTTACATGACAGGGAGTCTTCAAGAACTTAACCACTACAGGGTTACATGACAGGGAGTCTTCAGGAATTTAACCACTACAGGGTTACATGACAGGGAGTCTTTAAGAACTTAACCACTACAGGGTTACATGACAGGAAGTCTTCAAGAATGTAACCACTACAGGGCTACTTGACAGGGAGTCTTCAAGAACTTAACCATTAAAGGGCTATATGACAGAGAGTCTTCAAGAACTTAACCACTACAGGGTTACATGACGGAGTTAAAAGCATTTAAAGTTGTAATATAATAATCTATTTTGTATATATGATTTAAACTTTTGTTTATATAATTTTAACTCATGAACTTGCAATGCTTGGAAAAAGGTTTGTTTTGAATATTAACAATGATGTGATTTTGCTGCAGTAAAACGTACTCAGATCTCAATTCAAATGCATTGACTTCATTACGAGCTGGAGGCAACTAGTGGATTGCTTGACAAAATTTGTCATGGTGATAATTCTGCCAGCTGAAAGGAACAGAAATACCACTTAATTGACCTTATAGGCTCAATGTTTTTTTTCAGTAGATAAAATTTGTTTGAAAGTTTAAGTGTAAACAGAATTGCATTTTTGTTTTCATAGTTATTGAAAAAGTTTTTGGTGTATTGATATGAAGATCCTAAATGTAATATGAAATACAGTCATCCCAGCTACGTTGTGATAAGGGTATAGTCATGGTTTAAGAGTTCTTTTTTTATAATTGACCATTTTCATAGAATTGTAACTGTCAACTTATGATTAAAAACAAAGTATTTACATAAAAAAAAAGACTTATATTGTCTGCCTGTTCATTATAATGCAAAATTAGCTTACTCCCTGAAACAGTGGGCTGGAGGCAAAAACATTTCCAGGAACTTCCCTTTTTGGCTCCTCCTCTAATGGCAAATCAAATATATGTTCAAACAAAATCACACCAACAATGTTAAGATATTTCATGGTCTTCTAATTCTCCAGAAATTCTCAAACTGTACCTTTACCATTCTCTAACTGCAATCTTTCCTTTATCCAATTACCATTCACAAACTGTTTTTACTATTCGCAAACTGTTTTTACCATTCGCAAACTGTTTTTACCATTCGCAAACTGTTTTTACCATTCGCAAACTGTTTTTACCATTCGCAAACTGTTTTTACCATTCGCAAACTGTTTTTACCAATCTCAAACTATTCTCTAATTCCATCTGTTTTGACCATTCTTAAGCTGATATCTTTACCATTCTCCATCTCCTGAGGATTTATCTCCTTGAAACATCTTGAACATAGTTCACTTATTTTCTAGTTTCCTGTTAGTGAATACCTTGGTACCTGTAAAGGATGAATCACATATCTTTGTTACATGCATCAGATGCATCTACCAAGGTAACCATAAATGTATACTCATGATTAATTGAATTATAATTTCAACATCTCCTTGAATCTTGAAAGACAAGCACACCATGTGCCTGGTAATTAAGGTTTGAAAAGCATAGTTACTCTTTCACTGCTGCAGTGATCAAGGATTTCTCTGAAGATGGAGGAATGAGTTGCGATTATGGAGAAACATGACTTTCTTAACAAGGAAACAATAAATCGATGTTCATAGCCAGTTGCCAAAGAACCATTGCCATTTTATGTTGATGAGGAAAAGTATCATGGAGTTCAGAAATACAGGGGACAAGTACTCAGTAGTGCAGGGAGATATGATGCATATCTTTAGTCAATGCTGGTGGTGTTTGTTATGGATAAGGGTATATTGGCTTTTCCACACAGCAACAATGACAAATTGGAAAGATATTCATTCTCCTGGTAAATTTTTGTCCTCTCAATATGATTCATGATTTTCTTTTAAATAGCAGCAGTTGTTATCTTTAGTCTAAAACGTGACAAACCTGAAGAGTCAGAATTAACAAAGGAGTTATGAGGAATTAAGTTCACTAAAGATTATGTTGGTATATGAAGTATGAAGTCACTCTTTACTTGTGTAAATACCAAATATTGTGACAGTGTCATGTTCAGAAAGTTTTAACCAATTTTACCTAGCTGTGTAATTCTCATGACCTAAACTTATAGCTTTCTATAAATCTTCTTCCAAATAGCTGCAGCCATATTAAGAATTTTCAGTAGAACTAGATTACTAAATGCAAGATTACTATCAGCAAGATTAAAATGGTTCAACCCAGAAGTGCTCGATACATTACTGGTAATTACGATCTGGTTCAACGCAGAAGTGCTTGATATGTTACTGGTATTTACGATCTGGTTTAACACTGAAGTGCTTGAACGTTACTGATAATTATGATCTAGTTCAACCCAAAAGTGCTCGATACGTTACTAGTAATTACGATCTGGTTCAAAGCAGAAGTGCTCAATACGTCACTGGCAGTGGTGTAGCCAGGATTTTCATGTGGGGGGGATTGAATTAAACCGACACAATATTTAGTAGTGTAGTTAAGGTGATGCGCAAAGCGCTTGACTTGTCAGTGTGTGGTCCAGGGGTCCGTTTAAGGGCTCTTGGTGTGGTCCAGGGGCGAAGCCCCTAGTAGGGGTCCAGCAGGAAAAATCCCCCAGGAACTCTCGCAAAATTAACATTTCAAGGGCAAAAGCATATGTCACAACGCATAGTAAGAAGGTGTATTATACAAGTCTAAATTCATGTCAAAGAGAGCTATAATACACCATATACAAAACACAAAATTATGAAAATGCATAATGTGGAAATATAATGTTTTATCGTTTACATTTGTACATGGTTAGGTTTATCGTCACTCTTTGAAAAATATGGGTTGTCTAAAAGAAAGGTTTTCAATAATTTACTACAAGCTTGTGTAAATGTTGTCAAACTTTTAAAATGAGCCTGTTCTGTATCACGTGCATTTCGACACCCACCCTTCTCTCTCTCTCCTCTCTCTTAGTTCATGTATTTAGATACAAAATTGCACAAATGTTCAATATATTATTACCAAAGAACCTTTTGCTGAGAAAGTGCCCTTTTGAAATCTAAAAATATAATAGGCACCTGAAATGTCAAAACTTGTTGAACTTACAACACCAATCTGAACCAACGGATTAATATCTGAACTGACGGATTAAAATATTGAGGGGAAATCTCCCCCCCTCTTCCCCTCCGCTCTGGCTACGCCACTGGTTACTGGTAATTACGATCTGGTTCAATGCAGAAGTGCTCGATACGTTACTGGTAATTATGATCGCACCAATAGTGTCACTGCCATACTGAATGACCTTTAGTGGCCGACACTTCAAATTAGATGTCTTCATAGTTGTCATGCCATGATGTATCAGATATGCTTCAACCTCATGGACATGGATTGACACTCTTATGTTACCAAAATTTCATCCTGCACTAAAGGACATAGCTCCCACCTCTTTGTCCCATCCTGTACCAAGTAGATGTTTGCTTCATCCTTCTTTCCCCGCACCTGCAGATACTGGTATAACCTCTCCTTAAACCCAGCTGATGCACCCCCCATTGATGCGTTCATGAGAGTATTGAGGGGCTTCATCATTTAGTCTTCTTTTCATCTTGTTTTTACTCACACTATTTGTGTATATACTAGCACGTTTACCTTTGGCTGTTCCTTGGCTCTACACGCCTACACAGCCTCCGTGTGTTTATCTTCAGTTTTTGAAGCTGCATTTTATTGAAGGAGAAGAAGAAGATTCTAAGTAATTATACGACACATGTAGTTTTTGAGTTAAAAATGTTTATTAAGAGAAAGGGAGTGCAAGTTTTTGTGGCTAACGAATCAGTTTAGTAGTGAAATTTTATTTTTAGGCAACATTTGCGAAGTATGAAAAAGATAATATATTTATGTAACTTTTAATATTTCTTTCTTGAATTTCCCTCATTGAAAATGATGAAGAAGTTGATAGGGATACTGTTCATATAGTACTGTACATATTACGGTACTGCACATAGTACGGTACTGTACATTGTACGGTACTGTACATAGTACGGTACTGCACATTGTACGGTACTGCACATTGTACGGTACTGTACATTGTACGGTACTGTACATTGTACGGTACTGCACATTGTACGGTACTGTACATTGTACGGTACTGTACATTGTACGGTACTGCACATTGTACGGTACTGCACATTGTACGGTACTGCACATTGTACGGTACTGCACATTGTACGGTACTGCACATTGTACGGTACTGCACATTGTACGGTACTGCACATTGTACGGTACTGCACATTGTTCGGTACTGCACATTGTTCGGTACTGCACATTGTACGGTACTGCACATTGTACGGTACTGTACATTGTACGGTACTGTACATTGTACGGTACTGTACATAGTACAGTACTGTACATAGTAGAGATCCGTGAACGCTCTGTCACAATCGGCTTTTCCCCTGCAAAAAATTCTTTCTCTCCGACATCAGAAATCAATCCATAATTCACACATGATTGATTTACATACTTGAAGAGCTGTGCAGCAAGTGATTTGGTGCTGATGGTGTCGGTACTTAATTTCAGTGTTTTGTGTCAGACATGTCAATATCTGATATTTTGTTTCTCTTTTAATAGGAACCTGCTGTGGTTGATACTGTGAATGGCAACGTGTATCGGATCTTCACCTGAAAGCAAGATTGATCTCATTAAGTAGATTGGCGCTAGTTGACAATGTAAAAATAAACCAATCTAATAAAGGTTGTTACCTTTTTAGTCATATGACTGTTCACCTGATTAATTTTGTGAAATTGTAACTGAATGGAATGGATCCATTTAAAACACTTGATGTAAAAGACTCTTGCAAGCGTTTCTTATTCTGATAATTGCTCCAAGCATTGGCATATGCTATCTTAGGCACTTTGTTTACCTCACAGTGCTTGCATCTGTATTGATTTTAAATAGATTCTTCAGTAAATGTCATAGCAATTAAACAAATTCATCTATCCGAAGATTGTACATGAAAGAAAAGTGTTTAGATTGTGAAATCACACGCAAAAAGGCTAATGAAATCTGCTGTGCATGCTGACCGCAAAGATCACAGCTTCGCTTAAAAGTAAATCAATTTCAGATTGCTACCATAAGTGTACGTTGCTCAAGAGAAACAAACATGTTGATTTTATGAAGTAGTGTTTTTCTTGCGGAGTACATGTACCCAGAAGCAAAAAAATAACTATTATTTTTCTTTCTGAAGGAGAAGTGCATGTCTGGTCCGTACATTTTGGATGAATGACAATTGTTTTTGTTAGGGGAAATTTTCTGGAAAAAGCAGTCAACACAGGATTTTCATTTTGGATTATTTTTCATCTGGAATTATTTGTTTATCTTTTAGCATTTCATATGGTGATCAACATGAAGCCCTTTGATTTAAAGTAAGTGCAATCATTTTGTTCTTCTATATTCTAAAGAATGTTTATCTATTTATTTTTTGATTTTCGCATGATGTTGATTTTGTGCTCTGCATTATTTTACTTATTTTAAGTTTCTTTGCAGGCCTGATATTAAAAAATCACCATGTTGTTCATGTACACTCCCCCTCTATCTATGCATAACCTTTATATTTTAGGCATAGACCTCCTCTCTCCTTGAGTATACTTTTTGGATGTCCCCCCCCCAAAAAAAAAAAAAAATGATTCGTTAGCCACAAAATCTTGCATTCCCTTTCTCTTAATAAACCTTTTTGTTGAAGGCCTGCACCCTCCTATATTATCTGGGTCCCTCTACTCACACACAATTTGCACCTCTTCACAGTTAAGATAATCGATTTCATCCCAAAATAACCTTGTGATGAAAGGTCACTACTCAGAATCATTTAGTTAGAATCAGGGAACTCCCTGCTAATATCTAGGAACTATAAAACACATTTTGTACTGCACTGAAAACAAGTAAGAGCTATTCTTAAGGAAATGACAACAATCCATACATTTATTAATGGTTACAAAATTTCTGTTTGAAAGCTGAGGGGCTTGTTAAGGCATTTGGGGTACTATGTTATTTGCTTGTACAACTGGTTCCAACCCTTAGTGACCATGGTTTCTATTTTGCTAGCCCATCTTTATTAGATGAATGATCTCAATGTACTTTACACAGTGCATATCAATCTTCTAAATAAAAACTTTAAAATGCATTGCATATATTTGCAGAAGCTAAATATTATTATTAGGCAGCTATGAGAGCGTGTATGTTTTTAGTAAAAGGAACAAATTTAAAAGAGCTGATGGCCGAAAAGTGAGGGCGTATTTTTGAATCTCACGAATGTTCAAACATACTTTTTGTGAACATTTAGACTGAGAGCTCCTTTAAATCTTTGAATAATAGTACTATGAAAACTCACCCCCCCCCACATACACACACATACACACACACTCCTCCCCCCTCACACACTAATATCTACAGTACATATAGATCCTCCGACTGGGTTGGGCATCCATTTTCAATTAATTTTTACATTTTTTTACATTTTGCATTTGTTTAAGAAATAGAATGCAATTGCAAGCCTATTGTTGGGTAATAACTGGCAAGCCCAAATAATTTGAAGAATAATGGCAGAGGCGAAGCCGAGCCCATTATTCTTTCTAAGAATTGGGCGAGCTGGTTATTACCAACATTAGGCAAGCAAGAGGAGTTTATTTTTATTCTATCACCATAAAATAAAAATATTTTTCAATTATTCGGCACAAAATGACAAAAACTTAGACAAAAGTGAAATATTATTTTTGATGAAAGTAGACATTTAAATTCAGCATATGGGAAGCTAATTTGTTTATTCATAAGCAATCGTTTCAACCAATCACAAATTACTTGTGGTTTCTGTCTGTATATGTATGCACTTGCATGCAGGATGATGTTTCTGACCGACGACCAAGAATGACACATTTTTTCCAAGAAAGAAGGATATCAGTTTGCTTCTGTCAACCTTTATTCACTCACTTAACAATGTGTATGCGATTATCTACAATAACATTTGGACTTACAAATTTCCAGGGCTACATTATAGATGGCAATAGTGATAGCATATCAGTGAAATACAAGAATAGCGCCAACTTTTTTTACAGTTCTTAAAACAGAATTGAGGGCCTAAGGTTATCATAACTCAGTTAACGCAATGTACTACTGAAGAGTTTAGCTTCGAACTTCGTGGCCGTCTCAGGATCCATTTTATTTAACCCAAAATACCGTAAGTTATAGCAGTTACAGATAAGAAGATGTTTGTAGTCAAAATAAAAACCTAAGTAAGAACCTTCTTGCCCATTGACACTGGTACAGCGGTGTTTGTCTTTAGACTTAAGTGTAGGCTTTACAGTTACAGACTCTTAACGCTAAGCTTAGTTGTTGTTACACAGTGTTACTGTTAGTGTATGTGTCGTACAGTATACAATCTCGATCTCTGTGGGCCTATGTACACTGTGTGTTGCTAATGGCTGACTGGAGACTGACCAAATTGGGACGTGGAAGAATATTTGTTGAATTCTTATTTTTCTAGTTCAGTTATATTGACTTGACTCAGACTGTTAAACAAAGATGCACTCAGTGTATTAACTTACACTTTGATAGAAGATAATAGCATTTTACCCCATACCTGCATGGTATATAATTGTAGGTTTATAGGATGCAATCTTATGCAAATTAAAGGTTTGAATATTCAGTAGTGTTGTAAAATTGCAATTTGCATATGCAATGAGCCCTTTCGTTGAGTAATAACCGGGCCGTTTGCATATGCAAATGAGCCTTGTCAGCCAATCAGTAACCTAAAAAAAATAACCGGGCAGTAGAGGTGATAGAATTGCTATTAAGCCCTATACACACAGTCAGAGCTGCATATAACTTTTCACAAAATATTTTAATTGAAAATGTACATAGTCACAGGTTGACATCGACCAGAGATTTGAGGCATTTTTTCATAACAGAATACTCCCATTGGAAATCCTCTATTGTCACATGAGTGTCTGCCTGGAGACATTTATTTCCTATTAAGCCACACAAAAACAATTACAGTAAAAGTGAATTTGCTCCCCAAAAAGTATTTTGTCACCGATCCACATCAAGTTCTCGGAGAAGTTTTCGTAAGTGATCATACGCAGTTTGTCAAACACGTCAACAATTTAATGTGACAATAGCCAATCTGGAACCAGGAAAGTTAATACAGTGTCTACGGTAACTTTCAATGGCATATACAAAGTGTTGAATATACATCTCTGCGAGTAATATGAAATTAATTCATTACCAATGTGAGTCTATTTTTAGTTACCGTAGTGTCTAAAAGACTTCTGTTTTGTTCAAATAAGGTCTTTCTTCAAAAAAGCCATTTTCATTTAATAAGTTTCTTACAGATTGTCCTTGGTTTTTGGAGAAAACTTGCGTGTTAAGATAAAATCAAGCTGAAAGTATATATGCCTTGTTAAAGATGAATCTCTCAGATCAAAATATATCAAAACGCATGTTTTTTTTTAGAATTTAAAAGTGTGCTCTGATAATTTCTTATGCCCTGTAGCTGTGGATGGTGTCAATTCAAAACAAAAACAAATCTCAAGGATGTATTGATAACACTGAAAGGATATTATCAAAGCTAGAGGAATCTCGTGGTGAGAGGATATGGTGAACATGTTGAGGATATAGTGAACATGTTGAGGATATGGTGAACATGTTGATGATATGGTGAACATGTTGATGATATGGTGAACATGTTGAGGATATGGTGAACATGTTGAGGATATGGTGAACATGTTGAGGATATGGTGAACATGCTGATGATATGGTGGACATGTTGAGGATATGGTGAACATGTTGATGATATGGTGAACATGTTGAGGATATGGTGAACATGTTGATGATATGGTGAACATGTTGAGGATATGGTGAACATGTTGAGGATATGGTGAACATGATATGGTGAACATGGTGAACATGAGGAACATGTTGAGGATGAACATGTTGATTGAACATGTTGAGGATATGGTGAACATGTTGAGGATATGGTGAACATGTTGATGATAAACATGTTGAAGATATGAGTGAACATGTTGGGATATGGTGAACATGTTGAGGATATGGATATGGTGAACATGTTGAATATGGTGAACATGTTGAGATATGATATGGTGTTGTATGAACAACATGTTGAGGATATGGTGAACATGTTGAAGATATGGTGAACATGTTGATATGGTGAACATGTTGATGATATGGAGAACATGTAAACATGTTGATATGGTGAACATGTTGAGGATATGGTGAACATGTTGAGATATGAACATGTTGTGAACATGTTGACATATGGAGAACATGTTGAGGATATGGTGATATATGGTGTTGAATATGGTGAACATGTTGATGATATGGTGAACATGTTGAGGATATGGTGAACATGTTGATGTTGAACATGTTGAAGATATGGTGAACATGTTGAGGATATTGGATATGAACATGTTGAGGATATGTTGTATGAACATGTTGATGATATGGTGAACATGTTGAAGATATGGTGAACATGTTGAGGATATGGTGAACATGTTGATGATATGGTGAACATGTTGAAGATATGAACATGTTGAGGATATGGTGATATGATGATATGGTGAACATGTTGAGGATATGGAGAACATGTTGATGAACATGTTGAGGATATGGTGAAACATGTTGATGATATGGTGAACATAAGATATGAAGATGTTGAACATGGATATATGGAGAACATGAACATGTTGATGATATGATATGGTGAACATGTTGAGGATATGGTGAACATGTTGATGATATGGTGAACATGTTGAGGATATGGTGAACATGTTGAGGATATGGAGAACATGTTGAGGATATGGTGAACATGTTGATGATATGGTGAACATGTTGAAGATATGGTGAACATGTTGGGGATATGGTGAACATGTTGAGGGGGATTTGCTTACCCCTCAATATTTCTGACTTAAAAGATTTTCAGTTGCATAATAAGGCATTTACAACAAAGTACCCTATTGTAGTTTTTACTGTAGTGTACTCTTTTGAATGCTCACAAGAATTCTGATTGTTTTACAGAAAAAAGAGCATTAATTGCAATTTTAAATAAATGACTTTAAACGCTGCATGAAGCTTCTCTAGTAAGCACTGATTATGATCAAATACAATAGTTTGTTTTCAGGTGTGTGGGAATCTCGATGCACAGATGCTTCAGAATCTGTCATTTAGAATGTGTTTGTAGATCATTGTCATTTAGAAAGCGTTTGTGGATCATTGTTACTTATAAGGCATTAGTGGATCATTGTCATTTATAAGGCGTTAGTGAATCATTGTCATTTTAATGTGTTTGTGGATCATTCTCATTTAAAATGCGTAAGTGGATCATTGTCATTTATAATGCGTTTGTGGATCATTGTCATTTAGAATGTGTTTGTGGATCATTGCTATTTAAAATGCGTTTGTGGATCATTGTCATTTAAAATGCGTAAGTGGATCATTGTCATTTATAATGCGTTTGTGGATCATTGTCATTAAGAATGTGTTTGTGGATCATTGTCATTTAAAATGCGTTAGTGGATCATTGTCATTTATAATGCGTTTGTGGATCATTGTCATTTAGAATGCATTTGTGGATCATTGTCATTTAGAAAGCATCTGTAGATCATTGTCATTTAAAATGCGTTAGTGGATCATTGTCATTTATAAGGCATTTGTGGATCATTGTCATTTAGAATGCATTTGTGGATCATTGTCATTTAAAATGCGTTGTGGATCATTGTCATTAGAGGATCAAGAGCCACTGCCAATGATGCATGTTTATAGCAATAGATTTTGTCTTTATAATTTGTCTTTCTTGACCAGATTTCATACCTTAATTAATGTTGGGCATCATTTGAGATAAAAAGCTGCCCTCATTTTAATTTCATTTTACAACTTTCATCGAGGACCGTTCAGTGCTAAATTCTGGGAATGAAAATTTAATAGTCCACTTGATCCCCTTTGCCCAAATGCAATAAATTGAATAGTCCACTCGATCCCCTTTGCCCAAATGCAATGAATTGAATAGTCCACTCGATCCTCTTTGCCCAAATGCAATAAATTGAATAGTCCACTCGATCCCCTTTGCCCAAATGCAATGGATTGAATAGTCCACTCGATCCCCTTTGCCCAAATGCAATGAATTGAATAGTCTACTCGATCCCCTTTGCCCAAATGCAATGAATTGAATCCACTCAATTCGCTTTGCCCAAATGCAATAAATTGAATAGTCCACTCGATCCCCTTTGCCCAAATGCAATAAATTTTGTAGACATTACTTCTCAAATCATCATGGATTTGTTGCATGCCATACACAGAAGAATGCAAACTAATTAAAATGTGTTTTGAACAAACAATTCGACCATCATAGTAATTGTTACAAGAAGTAAATGAGCAGAAAAGATTCAAGATAAACATCTTGAATGAGTGCACAATATTTTTTCATTTTAAGTGCATTTTTAATCATTTAGAATTTGATATTTGACATTGAGAAAGGGAATAGTACATTAAATACTATTCATGCAGCTTATCAGCATGAACAACAAGCTACCATGGAATTCAAGCACTCGTTCTCCGTAATTATATTATGTGGGCATCTTCAATATTGATTCTTGCTTACTTTTTGTGGTCTGTTGCCAAACAAACTGTTGCCCAACATCTTGAAATTTCTAAATCACTCAATTAAGCTGAGATATATAGTTGGAAGGATCAAAATGCCTGCAGGTGCACATTTTGATGGAAACGCAAGAGAGAGCGTATGATTGATTTTATCCTTGAAAATTTGAAAGAGTAGACCAGAAATAATCAAATTTTAAAGGAATATCCAAATTAAGTTGTTGTTTTTTTAGTGGAGAAGGGATTGATAAGACAGCTTTTGTTGAATACTGTTCACTAATTGTTGGACTTGTTCAGTAATGAAGTAAGTTGATCTCATATGAAAGAGGATTTAAAAAGAAACTAATGGTGAAGAAACTACTTCAATCTTATTCCATTGAGGAGATGATATTCAGGTTTAAAGCTCTGTCTCATCTGTGTAGAATTAACTGGTTTGTACCCAATACTAAAGTATTAGCTTGCAGCGCATGTTTGCGACAACTTGTTGCAAGCGTGCTGCAAGCGTGTTGCAAGCGTGCTGCAAGCTAAAATTCCTGTAAGGGTAGTAAGTCTACTATGGAAGGTTGGCACCCTCATCCTCACATTCTTAACAATTTTCAATGTATTTTAATGAAAATTTTTTAACTTTGTCTATCATAATTCAAATTATTATAAACTTTCACCTGACATAATCCAATGGTTTTAAGCTACAAAACCACAGACAAAATATGATGAATGCATCCATGGCTTTGAGGAATCTGAGGATATGTGTGACATTACAACTCTAGTCTGATTTCAGTCGTTTCTTCACAAATGATACAAAATGTTAAACTTAGATAGATTATCTTCTTAATGGAAGTTCTTCACCATTTTGTTTCTTTTAAAGTCTTCTTTCATATAAGATGGACTTGCTTGACCCTTGAACTAATCCCTTTACCTTGTGGTATGACAATTATTCCAGTCATTTCTAAATGTATTTTTAACAGCTTTTCAAGGATTTAAGAAGTGAGTTTCTTTAGCATTATTTCAGTAATAGCAAATAACACACATCACACTGGAAGTAGTGCCCCAGCATTGGCAGGCTGAGCGGGCATGGCCCCCATTGGTCCTGACCCCTAATTTCAAACCTGTATCAGGGCTCCCGTGGAACTGCAAAAACATTTTTAGACGGGATGAGCTACAATCCCCAACAAAATTAATGACACAAAACGCTCTGAGATTCACGTCTTATTCAATTTGCGTTGCATTCACTTAAATTTACAAGCGCAAGATTCCCCCCTACCCCCCCCCCCTCCACCCCTCAGGTGCCTTTTTTGGCATTGGCTGCAAAGATATCAATATTGAGGAAGGGAGTGGTTTGTCAGGATTGTGGAGGGGGAAGGGGGAGTTGTCACCAAAGTTGTCATATTTTGTTGTTTTAGTATATAAAGACCAATATTTTGCCAGGCAGAATAATATGAAAAACTTTCTCCCTTTTATTAAATTTCTGAAAAGCAAAAATAAGACATTGACTTCAAATGAGATTTTGACCATCTTTTAAGAAACAGCATCTGATTGATCTCAGCACTATACCAGCCACTGCCGTTACCCACCATAATCCAAACCACATCATTTGTAGATAAGCACTTGAAGGAAGGTTTTGGGTTCTTCCCAGCCGAGTCATGCTTAAGACTTGGGACCTATGGTAGCTGCTGCCCTTTAAAATGGTGGCTGTTTGACATTAATTAAGAAGTATTATTAGTATCCTTCGCATCACAATTAAGCACATTGAAGTCAATCATCACTCATTGCAGATCAGCCCACTGCACATCAACGCAGAAGATGCATGAATGTAATTTCACCTGCGTATTCCTGACCTTGAATACAAGATTAATATTCTATGACCCTGAATTTCTTGCAAGTTTCTCAATCCTCACATGTTCCTGGCAATAACCTTTAGTTGAACCAATTAGACAGCTTAATTCGCATATTATCCTGGCCATTTCATTGTGTATGAAGTTATATTTCAAGGAAACTAAAAAATAGATTAATCGATGGGAAGATGAAATAGTCTAGAATGACTTGATAGATAATACACTTTTGTTTTCCTCTGAAGTTATGACTTGCTGTAATTATATTTATGACTTGCTGTAATATATCTATGACTTGGTGTTAGTATATTTCATTCAACAAAAGACAAAATATCAATTCCTGCCTAAATGATATTATAAAAATAGTAGGTATACGTATATTTGTTATCTTAGTTGTAAAAGAATGACCAATTAAACACATTGCACACAGTACAGCTGTGTTCCCAATGTGATCCTGCAGCACTTGGTTGTGGAAAATTAGTACTTTGACAAAATTGGGAGATTTCCTCAGAAATCTCACTGTAATTTCTCTATACATGTGTACACTCATAAAGAGCGAACTTTTTTATATTTTGATAAAATCAATAAAAAAAATTCATGGCACATCACATCTTTGTTATTGATATCTCAATAAAGATTGGGTGAGGTATGACTGCAATGTTAAGAACACCAATGATTATCTGTAAGCAATGCTGGAAGGGCAGCCTGAGCCACTAAAAAACACTGATAGGAATATTTGTTATTCACAGCTTCACAAAATTGTGATAAGTCAGTATATGAATTGACAAACTACTTTCTCTTATATAGCCAATGTTTGTTAATGTTTTGTCAGAATTGATTCAGGAGGTGATTCTGACAAAAAGATTGATAGTCTTTGCTTTACCCGGATGAACATCATCAATAGGGATAGAGTGGAAAGAAATTGGTAGTGATTTGGAGCTGTTTGCGCTACTTATGCACATATTTCCCTACTGGCCGGAGTGAAATAATCTTAGACATATTCCTTGGAGATATCCTTGATCAAATTTGAAGGAAATTTGATGTATTGACGTGATGTATTTTGAACAGGAATACTCAAACATTTTTTTTTGCAATTTTGTCAAAATTGAATTTCTACATATTGTGGTTGGTTGGGGTGTGACATATATACCCAAAACATTGTGATATGGAATTCAAATGGCTGAAGAGTGGTCAATGTTAACCAATTTTGAAAGAATTGTTGTAACTTACATGTTTTTTAGTATGTTTTAAAGCAAATTATTATGCATATTATGTGTACATATGCTATATGCATATACTGTATGCATATACTATATGCATATATTATATGCATGTACTGTATGCCTATATGCATATATGTATGCATATACTGTATACATATACTATATGCATATACTGTCTGCATATACTGTCTGCATATAATATATGCATTTACTATATACATATACTGTCTGCATATACTATATACATATACTGTATGTATAAACTGTATGCATATACTGTATGCATATACTGTATGCATATACTGTATGCATATATTGTATATATACTGTATGCATATACTATATGCATATACTATATGCATATACTGTATGCATATACTGTATGCATATGTACTAATGTTTAATGTTATACTATATGCATAAATTACATAAAATACTATATGTTTATTGATCATTACTTATCTGTTTATGTCCATTCATTATGATCCTAGAGCCACATTACAAATGTGTCCTAAACACCCAATCATTAACAGAAAACTGGTCGGGTGATCATATTACGTACCTCCGCTTCCAATTTGCATTACTTGCTTACTAGCACATTAAATTATAGGATAACAGTTTCAGAGCTCCGCATCGTGATTCACGCATGAGTGATTAAACTAACTTTAATGATTGTTAGGCATGTTATCATGTCTGAAAATTATCTTGCTATGCTTGAAAATCGATATTACTTTTTTTGGGTTTTTCAATTAGTAGGGGTGAGGTGTTGCATGCATCATTAGACAGGTATACCCCAATTTGGACAACTTTTCAATGTGGCGACTAGATCATCATGTTATAGCGTTGTGTGTGTGTGTTAGATTCAATCGTGCATAATGTTATTACTATAATGTATATGGGAAACTTCTTTTTTTAACAAATATCTTTCCTTTTTTGACAAATATCACAAAGAAAAAGGTGAAAGTGAAAGATTAATAAGATAGTCACATGACGAAAATTACAATAAGCGAAAAAAGGAAAAGAAAAATTTGAGAAAAATGGTTCTGGCGGGATTCGAACCTACAACTGTTCATTTGACAGTGTAAGTACAGAACAGACACTACTTAAAAACTTGTTCTGCAATTTTGAAACTACAAATTACACGCATCATTTCACAAGATTAACTTTGCTTTAAAGGACATTTCATGCCCTTTGGGAGATGCTGCTCCCTTTAATAAAACTCTTTGTGTTGGGTGGAAATCAAGCATATGGTTTATTGAACAGCTTGTATGGAGTCTTGAAGAGATCACAGTTTTGTGGTTTGAGAAATAAAGAAATAGATCGCTTTTTTTAGACCGCTTCAGGGAGGATCGGAGTTTTCCTGGTTTTTCAAGCAAAGCCATTTCTAATATTGGTTTGAAAAAATCACCTTAATGAACTCGGCCACAGCGATCATTAAGAACACGTTTTGTAAAATTCAATATATACCGTGAAATAACGGCCACCAAATCGTGCAGCAAATTCAACCAATCAAAAAACTTGAATCGAGTTCTAAATATTGTGTCCGTATGACGATTTTCCCTCTTTAAAACAACGTACGTTTCCAGTTATCCAATTCAATAAAAATGCAAGCTATTGTCAATATTGTGTAACTTGAAAGATAAAGTTCACACCTTCTTTATACCAACATGCAAATTGCATTGCTGCAAACAGTTATTGCATTAATTAGCATTGGTATTTTACCATGAATCTTGCAGGAAACAATATCATATTTTAAAAGTTGCAAATATGAAGCAGGCTTTAGGTCAGCACCTTTATATATTCAATATTATATACTATATAGCAATATTTGACAAGCTTGCTGCACACAGTTTCACTCATAGCAATGTATTTATTGTTTCCATGGGCATGTACCAGTAGAGGTGATACAGGGGTATTAATAGAGGTGATACAAGGATATCAGTAGAGGTGATACAGGGGTGATACAGGGGTATCAGTGATACAGGGGTATTAGTAGAGTGAGGGGTATCAGTGATGATACAGGGGTATCAATAGAGGTGATACAAGGATATCAGTAGAGGTGATACAGGGGTGTCAGTAGAGGTGATACAGGGGTATCAGTAGAGGTGATACAGGGGTATCAGTAGAGGTGATACAGGAGTATCAGTAGAGGTGATACAGGGGTATCAGTAGAGGTGATACAGGGTATCAGTAGAGGTGATACAGGGGTATCAGTAGAGGTGATACATCAGGAGGTGATCAGGAGTATCAGTAGAGGTGATACAGGGGTATTAGTAGAGGTGATACAGGAGTATCAGTAGAGGTGATACAGGGGTATTAGTAGAGGTGATACAGGAGTATCAGTAGAGGGAATTTGCCCCATGAGGATGAATTGTTATCTTTCTTGCCTCAACCTATCAAAAGGTTTTGCATGGGTAAAATTTTCTGGTTTATTTGATTGACATATAGTACAATTCTGTCTGTGTGGTGCACCCTACCTCTTGCGCCAACAAAAACATAATTTGGATAGCTGTTCTAACCTGAAGAAAGCTTGGATTTTTATTAGGAATAGTGAATTAGTGGAGGGAATTTTAGAATTATCAAACCAATCAATTATGCACATCCACTTTTTTGTAAGGGGGATGATATATACAATAAGCCTCCCATATTTTGCTGTAGCAATATCCCCAAAGCATAGTATTTTGAATTTCAAATGTTTAATTTTGTTACTTTCTTTAATCTGTCAGTAAAAATATCAGTTATAGTAAGGGGTATGCATGGTCTTTAATTATAACACCCAGGTTTGATCTCAGTAATACAGTAGTGTATAGCTACAGGGGTGCCCTGGGGACTTATCCACCCAAAAATCTACAACTTAAAACATACTTTCTGGACCCCACTACCATATTTTACTTGGAAGGAGTGGGGAGGGGATCGTGCAACACTTGCAATGCATAATTTTGTTCAAGAAAAGATGACTCTACATATTTTCTTTTAAGAGCGATAGAAGAAGTGTGTGTGTGTGGTGTGGGGTGGGGGTGGGTAAAGTAAAAGTTCCATGTATTTTAGCACATCAAAATTTGAGCTATGATATAAAAAAATAGCCCCCTCAAAATTTTACATCCTGGCTGGGCCCTGCTGTAAAGGGGTACTTTTTTTATCTTTGTGTAGAAGGTGGGGGAGGGCTAGTCAGTCTATGACAAGGGCCTGGGTCAACATTAGGAGTTTTGCCCTGTGCCCCATTGCAAACATTATTTCTTGAAAAGTATTTTCACAACTTATATAAGCAGGGAAAATAAAGGTAAGCATATGTGATTGCTTTTTCAGCAGAAGAAAGTTAAATGTATAAGGGCTGTTTGGTTCATGTCTTTAAAGGGAAAATTAGAAGTAGATTATATGTGTGCAATGTGCCTAAAATTAATTTTTTAGTCTTTTTAGTGCAATATTTGTGTTAATTTCTTCATTAAAAAGATCAGATACATAATCTATAGAAGAAAGTTTTTTAATGTTTTCAAGGGCACCTTCTCTGAAAAATGGCACTGTCCTCTCATGAAAAGGTTTTTTTTTTTAACTTTTGAGAAAAGTGGGGAGAGAAGGATGGGGAGGGAGGGGGGGAGGGGGAAACCTTCATTCCGTAGACACCCCAAACATGAAATTATTTTTTTGAAGAAAAAAAAGCCTTTGTTATCTTTGCTTGAGAATTCCAATTCTAATAGTTCCTTCCTTTTTTACCAAGTTTTTTTCATTAAATAATTGTGAGCAATGCAACAACATAACATGGTGACACCTTTTAAACACACTGTACCTTTTGCTCAAAGTTGCATCAAGTAATTTGCCCAAATTGCATCAATTAACTTTCCTAATTTCTGATACTTTCATCATGGAGGTGGGGAGTTTTCTCTTCTTGCACCTATCCCGTACACGATATGTCAGTGCATGATTCAATTAACAGACCTGCCAACTAGTACGATTTTGCCGTATTTAATACAGGAAAATGTTGAGAATAGATTATACGTTTTTTTGGCACCAGAATACGGTTTTTCTTGTTGTTGTTTTTTTTCTTTTTTTTTTTACTCATACTTTTTACGCTCGGTTGGCGTCATGTCCTCTTGAAGGATTTTTGTCGACTTAACCGATTCAGATTCAGATTCAGAATACGATTCATAACCATTTGCGGCTGCCGCCAAAAAGTGTAGACTACAAGTTAATTATGCATAAGGCAACCTACCTGCAACAGAGTTCCGATCAAGTTTAAGTACTTTAGTTCTATCAGTAAACCTTTGTTTTGTACATTTTGTTTAAAGAGTACAGTTTTTTTAATCAAAAATACAACTTTTGTAGTTCCAGAATACAGTTTGGTGATCCTAAAGGTTGGCAGGTCTGAATTAATGTTGATCTGATGATGCCCCTGGGTTGTCATGTCCCTCACTTTTTATTACCTGCTCATGTATGTAGAAATGGAGCTGCTGAATTATGACTGATCATCTGTGATGTATGTATATGCAAACCTAAAATCTTTATGTAACTTTGTACAATTTTGTTAATATCTTCGAAACAGTAGTATGGAGACAATAATTAAAGTGTTTTTTTTAACTGGTTTTGTTGGGATTTTTTAAGCTAAGCCCCCTACCCACCCTCCCCTAACTACCCTCCCCTAACTACCCTCCCCTACCCACCCTCCCCTACCCACCCTCCCCTACCCACCCTCCCCTACCCACCCTCCCCTACCCACCCTCCCCCCACCCACCCACCCTCCCCTACCCACCCTCCCCTACCCACCCCCCCCTACCCACCCTCCCCTACCCACCCTCCCCCCCTACTCACCCTCCCCTACCCACCCTCCTCCCCCCAAAAAAAAAAAAAAAAAAAAAAATACACACATTTTGCCTTCTTGTCCCTACTTCTAACACATGTGGTAAATAGGAAAACATTTGCAAATTTAAAATTTTCAGTTTGGAGTAAATTTGAGAAGTGGGTATGAATAGAATGTGTATATACAGTATACTGCTCATACAGGATATCCAATGCTAAATCTAACCAGAGATTGCACCAGAGAAAGCTGTATGCTAATAGTTTACTCAGTCTCGATCTTCTAAGAGTACCGCAATGTAGATGAAGCTACACGATCAATGCTACCTTATTAGTTCTGTGCTACTGAATATGAGTATAAGAAGTCTTGCTCTTCTGAAGAATACCACAATGTAGTTGAAGCTATACGATCAACGCTAATTTATTAGTTCTGTGCAATTGAATATGGATATAATTCTTGCTCTTCTGAAGAATACCACAATATAGTTTAAGCTACACGATCAATGCTACCTAATAAGAATATAAGAAATCTTGCTTTTCTGAAGAGTACAGCAATGTAGATGAAGCTACTCACCACAGTACACTGTGGTACTCACATACTTAAAGGATTAGTTCAGTGGTCAAGCAAGTCCATCTTATATGAAAGAGGACTTCAAAAGAAACAAAATGGTGAAGAAAGCATTCAAAAAATCTTTTTCTGTTAAGGAAATATTGAAGTTTAAAATTTGGTATCATTTGTGTAGAAACAATTGAAATCAGACTAGTTGTGATGTGATAGCCTCAGATTCCTATGACATCACAACTAGTCTGCTTTCAGTCGTTTCTACACAAATGATACCAAACTTTAAACTTAAATATCTCCTTAACGAAATAAGATTTTTGAATGCTTTCTTCACTGTTTTTTTTTTTTTTTGAAGTCCTCTTTCATATAAGGTGGACATGCTTGGCCACTGAACTAGTCCTTTAATTAAGCCTCCTTGCCAAGTTTGGCGAGTTACTTTTTTTTTGCATTTTTCCAACCCTGATATACCAGTACTTCCTCAGAGTTCCTTGAGGAGTTATGGTACATTAGTTTTTAAATGTATGTAATTTTTGTGTTATAGGACTATGGACATCTAGCAGATTTAAGATATGTGAAAGAGCATGGAATTCTGATAAAACACTCTTAACAATTTGTAAAAAGCTTATTTAATTTTCAAGTTATGACTAAACAAAGTTTCAAGATTTTTTAATTTGTGTGAAATTTGTGATAAAAGTATGGGAAACAAATCTCAAAATCTTTTATAATTCTTTAAATTCTGTTCTTCAAATTCAGCTATTTGTGAATTTTAGAATGTCTGTTCTATATACATGATGGTTGGAGGCATGACCAAGCTCTGAAAACATTTGCCTGAAGTCCAATAGTGCTATATTTCAAACAACATTGACAGAGGAATAACAAAGGTTTTATAAAAGGTAATGAAGTATCCTCCCCATTGATGTTACATACTATTGCACAATAACAGCTTAAAACCTAAAATGCTGTAAATTGGTTCATTTCTAACCAATTTTGATGTAATTTTTTGCTGTTTTATTAGTTTATATCATATTTTAAGCCCATTTTAATGCCTCTAGCTGCCCATTGTCCCTTACTGGTTTGTGCTACCATACAGATTATAATGCTTGTACAAATCTAGAGAATCCTTTTCTATGGCATAAATTTGAACTATGACACGGGGTAAAAATAAAAAGTATTAGGGTTTCTTTAAAAATAAATTGTACAGCAAGAGTTCATTTTGCACTAAGTCACAAATTAAGTGATCATTGAATATATTGATTGATTCACAGCAATGATTGTAGGGCTGTTTGGCTTAAAGATTAATTTGCTTGTGCAAATTTATTGTCTCTTTTAGTGCGATATTTGCGTTACTTTTCATTAAAATGTTCAGATACGTTATCTAAAGTGAAAGTTTTTCAATATTTTGAAAGGGCATGTTAATTTTCTGAGAAATGGTGTGCAATTGTCCTCTCTGAAAAAGGTGTGTGTGTGGGGAGGGGGGAGGACAGTAGGGAGAGGGGGGGGGGGGACAGTTCTGCCACCTCTGGAGATACCTCCAATAATTAAAAATGATGGTTGAAGATCATAAAAAGTCGGTCCGATATTTGGACAGAAAAGGAAAAGAAAAGTTGTTATACTTTGTAGATTAACTTTTGTCCCTTTTTTTCTAAATAATATGATCCTGAATTTTCTGACTTTTGCGAATCATTAGTTTAATTTTCTGATTTTCTAGGCAAAAACAAGAGAAGAAATAATCTTAAGAAGTAATCTTATTTAATAATTTGATCAATAACTTAAGCTTGGGAAACGAAATGATACTAGCCTTAGTTATAAGCACTGCGAAAACAATCAGAAATGAATAAGCTGAGAATGTTCATCATGTAAACGGGCCACTTGAAGATTTCGAAAAACATCATTTGCAGCTTAGATATCATAATGAAAAGCCTTTGAAAAAGCTAAAATCACAGAGTTTCCCTGGACTCCAACTAGGGCTTCGTCCCTGGACTCCAACTAGGGCTTTGTCCCTGGACTCCAACTAGGGCTTTGTCCCTGGACTCCAACTAGGGCTTTGTCCCTGGACTCCAACTAGGGCTTCGTCCCTGGACTCCAACTAGGGCTTTGTCCCTGGACTGCAACTAGGGCTTTGTCCCTGGACTCCAACTAGGGCTTCGTCCCTGGACTCCAACTAGGGCTTCATCCCTGGACTCCAACAAGGGCTTCGTTCCTGGACTCCAACTAGGGCTTCGTCCCTGGACTCCAACTAGGGCTTTGTCCCTGGACTCCAACTAGGGCTTTGTCCCTGGACTCCAACTAGGGCTTCATCCCTGGACTCCAACAAGGGCTTCGTCCCTGGACTCCAACTAGGGCTTCGTCCCTGGACTCCAACTAGGGCTTTGTCCCTGGACTCCAACTAGGGCTTTGTCCCTGGACTCCAACTAGGGCTTTGTCCCTGGACTCCAACTAGGGTTTTGTCCCTGGACTCCAACTAGGGCTTTGTCCCTGGACTCCGAATAGGGCTTCGTCCCTGGACTCCAACTTCGGCTTCGTCCCTGGACTCCAACTAGGGCTTCGTTCCTGGACTCCAATTAGGGCTTCGTCCCTGGACTCCAACTAGGGCTTCGTCCCCGGACTCCAACTTCGGCTTCGTCCCCGGACTCCAACTAGGGCTTCGTCCCTGGACTCCAACTAGGGTTTTGTCCCCGGACTCCAACTAGGGCTTTGTCCCCGGACTCCAACTAGGGCTTCGTCCCTGGACTCCAACTAGGGCTTCGTTCCTGGACTCCAATTAGGGCTTCGTCCCTGGACTCCAACTAGGGCTTCGTCCCCGGACTCCAACTTCGGCTTCGGCCCTGGACTCCAACTAGGGCTTCGTCCCTGGACTCCAACTAGGGCTTCGTCCCTGGACTCCAACTAGGGCTTCGTCCCTGTACTCCACCAGGGGCCCTCAACCTTTATTCCCACCACACACTTTTCAGATTAGATCTATGCCACTGCATGAATCTTTCCAAACAATTTGTTGCGCAACTCCTATTATGCTGCATAACATCATTCTGCATGTTTGCAGCACATCACATGCAAATTGCATGATAAACTTATCGTAGGGTGTACGACGAATTTGATATCAATGAAGAGCGTTAACCTTCCAATTTCAAATAAAAATTCACTCTAAAGTTCATTAATCCAGTCCAGTCCAGAGTAGATTTTGTAATTGATTGAATTCCAAAAATTTACCCTTCTAACTTTTGTGCATTCGGATATGGAAACTGCACAATTATTGATGAAAGTTAATATTTTCCTATGAAAACGAAACATGAAATTCTAACTTAATCTTGCATCTTGAATTGAATAGTGTCTTGAAGGGGTTTAATTTATTCATAAAGTTTAGTTGACATGTGTGACATATTCCGCGAACTCTAAATTTGGTAAATGGGCAGAGCTCTATCGGAAGAAATGTCATGTAACAGATTAATTAACTGAGGATCTGCAGACTGACTGTATATTAGAAAGTTGCATAGGAATTTGCTTATAAAGAGTTGAAATTCAGAAAGTTTGAAAATGGACAATTTCAGCCAACTGTGACTGGAGTTGCTTTTTGTTATTTACAAAATATGTTATAGATTTAATGTATCCTTCTTTGTAGTCCTTTAAATTTCCAAGATTGCGAGGAAGGTAAAGTGTCAGTAATGACACATTTTGAGTTTGGAGAATGTATTCCGTGTTACAGACAATGGAGTTAATTTCCCAATACACACTTCCATCACATATGGGAGTATGTACATGACAGGAAAGTGTTGGGAAAAGAAGCATAGAACTGATTTAATTCAAAGAAACCTTTGATATCAGATTCAAGCTTTTTAGATATCATGGGAAAGTTCTTTGGGGTGTTGGGTGGGGGGCTGATACTTATTATAGAACATAGGAGATTCAGTTGTCTTATTAACCTGAAGAAGAACTTTGAAATTGCATCAAAATGTATTGAAGGAAGGAGCTGCTTCTTACCTAGAATGCTTCAGGTGAAGAATTGAAATATTGTAGGCAATCAAGGAGCATGGTAATTAAAAGGAACACAAACGTTCATAAAAAAAGGAACATTTTGCTACGTGGAAGCCACTATTTTGTGATATTTCCCATGATCCCTTGCTATCCTAATGTTAAAGAAGACATAAAGTCTGATACAATCATTATCTCATGTGATAAAGGATACAAATCTTAACCGACCCCCACAAACAGCAAGTCAAAATCATATTCCTATCTCAAGTTATTCATGTTTGAAATCGACACATGGAGGCTGCCATTTTGTTCAATTCTGTGTTGAAATATTGTGCATAATGACGTAATCTCCCCAACATGGACATTAGGATTTTAAAATATTTCTTTATAAATGTGACTAAGTTTTTATTCCAAAATGATGTGACACAAAGTTTTAACAGCATGTTTGTATAATTTCATGTACCGTATTTTCTCTAATAAAAGCCCCCATAAACGTTGCATTTGGAAAACAGGGGGGCGTTTATTCGAGGGTAAAGTATGAAGAAAAAAATGTAACTTACAAAAGAACGGCAATTTCTTTTAGGCCTATGATATTAGTTTCTTCAAGTGATTTTTGTGTTTTTAGCATTATTGTGCATGGATTATTAATGGAATATACTCTTTGCATATTTTCCACTTGGTTAAGTTGGACTTACAGCCTTTTCAAGTCACATTCGGTAAGTTAAACGTACGTTGTTACATCCTGAAAGTATGAAAAATGACAGGGGGGGGGGGGCTAGTAGAGGGGGGCGTTTATTAGAGAAAATACGGTATACACAAAAATTTCCTTGACCCTTAAAAAAGGAAAACAATTTTTCATGATCTAGAAAACTTTAGGTAGATTATAAAGAAATATAAAGCATTCCAACATCCTACTGGGCTGATGACATCATAATCTGCATATTTTGAAATCAAAATGGCAGCTCCTACTCTTAAGTGGTAGCAATAAAGTTTTTAGTAATTACAAAACCTGTATTAGATTGCTTCGGGAGTTATGAAACTTGGTCAATACATTTGTTATTTTCAATTCTATTATATGAAATGAGGATCATGTCAGACTTATGCCTCCTTATGCAATGTTACATATTTCAAATTTGAAATATGTCTGGTAAAAAAATCTTTACAAGGGGGAACTAAAAACCTGTGAAAATACCCATTATTACCTGTCATGGCTAAATATCATCTACTCCCCTTTTTGGTTCCGATCCTAATAGCATCAGGAACCTATGCAGTCATGCTGGCGTGTGAATGTATGTATGTACAGTATGTATGTGTGTATGTATGTGTATGCATATGTGTAAGGTCCCAATCAGGGACATTTGTATAATAACACACCTTCCAATCGGGGACCACCTACCAATCAGGTTTACCTACCAATTGGGGACATCCTTGTTTGGTTTTCTTGCAGATTTGGGTTAAACAATATGCCACCTGAAATATTACACATTTTCATTGCTGTCCCCATTTAGTTGGTTCTGCGCAGGCTGTGTTTCAAAACCTGTGTCTTAGGTATATTGTCGGAGTAAGATATTACAGCATCTATGTCCCTGGTTATGTGATTCAGATTCCATACTGTCCCCAGTTGGGCTAATGAACTCTAAGTGATGTGGAAAACAGGTGATGTGTACATCACCTGTTTCCCCGATTGGTATCTCATATGTGGTGATCCTGGTTAGAGGACATACGCATGTGTGTCCCCACTTGGTACTATATTACAGGCCATAAAAAGGTAAACGTTGAGTGTTAATAACAATGGGATGCAAAATTGTGATTTATGCATCATTTAACATCCCATCAGGCTGAAGTGAATGTCTAGGTATGATGTCCCCTTTTGGGTGATTGAAAGTGCATGTCCTCGGTTGGGACTTAAAACAAGTATGTGTGTGTGTGTATATGTATGTATGTATGTGTGTCTGTGACAGCAAGCTCGTAAGCATGATATCTGAAGAACGATTTATGAGTTTGTCCTTTACCTGCTATGTTTCCCTAATTGTCTTGTCAGGTATCCAGTGCTCTCTCATGATGCTCAATAAACTGTCATGGTGTAGAGAATCGAACGCTTTCTCAATGTCAATAAAATGTACATATAGAGATGTGTTCCACTTGTTTGAGTCGGTTTGACTGCTCTAGAATGTTCCTCAGAATGAAAATCTGTTTTATGGTACTCCTCTGGGCGAAAGCCTGCTTGCTCATGTCTCAAAACCTTGTGCTCTCCCTTCTTCAGTCTATTAATCAGTACATGACCAAATACTTTACTCATCACTGGTAGCAGTGTTACTCCTCTACAGTTTACTAAAGTTCGTAAGGTAACCCTTCTTTGGAATCTTTATGATTCACCCATTGTTCCATCTTCTCGGTGTAACCTCTTCTGTCCATATTGCGTTGAAGAGGTTTGTCATTCTTCCTAACATAGCATCCATGCATCCGCCTTGAGTTTTTGTGAAGTCACTTGGTCTGTGCCTGGGGTCTTCCCATTATTGGTTTGTCTTAATGCATCCTGCACTTCATGCCTGGTAATCTCTCCTACCTCAACTTCAACTTCTTTAATCCTCTCATTTGTCTCATGCACCCAGTTTGTTGGTTCGTCTCTGCTTAAGACTAATCTGAAGATGATCTTTCCACCTTTGCTGTCTTCCCTGTTTGTTGTTTATAATATCCCCATTTGTGTCCTTTACAACAGCTGAGTTACTTTTTCATTTTCCTTTAACCTTCAATGTTATTACATAAACATCTTTCATTCGTCCATTTTCTGCTGGTTTCTGAGCATCATGTGCCATTCTTGTCAACCCATTTTCTTTTGTCACTTCTTGAGCATCTTTTCCCCTCTCTGTCCTTCATTCTGTACTGGTCTTCCCACCTCTCTTTTACTCTTTCTCACTTTGTGCTATCAATCTTCTTTTTGATCTCTCTCAGTTTATCTGCTTTTTTCCATGTCTCAGCAGTTACCCAAATTTTTCTTGTTCTCTTTGTGTATGCTACCGTCTTCTCAGCTGCTTCCACATGGTTTCTCAATCCCTCACACCAGTCTGCTAGTGTCTCTACTTGCAGGGCATCATATCTGTTCCTAACTACCACACTGTATCTCTATCATTTGCATATCCTTGAAGTTTTTGATATCTAACTTTGGCTTCCCCTTTGACCTATTCACATATCTACTCAGTGTGACCTTGGTTTGTATCAGATAATGGTCACTGTTTGCATCTGCTCCTCTCTGTACCCTTGCAACCAGTACTGACATCTTCATATTCCTTGTTACTAGTACATGATCAATTTGGTACTTCACTCTGCCATTTGGCACTACCTACTTTGTTTTGTGTATGTCCCTGTGCTTGAATACTATTCTTGTTATCACATATCCATTCACCTGGCCGAACGCACTTATACCTCTAGCCATTGTCGTCTCTTTCACTGACTCCTTCCTTGGCCATGATTTCATCCATGAAATCTCCCATATTAAACACCATGTCGTGTCTGTTAACTTTATCAACTGTGTCCTGTAGCTGCCCATAAAACCTGTCTTTTTCCTCTTCCATTGCAACCTCTGTTGGAGCATAGACTTGGATGATCGTCTTTTTGTGACTACCATAGAACCTTGCTGTTATCAGTCTACTACTAATTGGTATCCACTCCATGAGGGAGTTTGCTGCCTGCTCACTCAGCATTATACCCACTCCTTGTGCATGGACCTCATCTTTTCCAACATAAAGAAACGTTTCACCAGTTGCTAGCCTCACCTTCCCTGCACGTGTCCACCTTACCTCACTGAGACCTAAAACATAAATTCCATATCTCTCCCTTTCTCTTGCAACTAATGAGGCTGCCCCCACTGTATGCATTGTTCTTACATTTGACGTTCCTACGTAAATGTTTTGTTTTGGCTTCACTACAGCTCCTATCGGGCATCGGGCTTCCATTTGGTTTACACCCAACACTGTCATTCTGTTTCCAGCAGTTCTGCCACTGCAGATTCACCAATGATTGTTGGTGGTCCCTCAACAGGACCCTGAGTGTCTTTGGTTTCTGTGATAACAAATTTGTTTACAGGAGGCAGTTATCAGCCGACTGCCTAAACCCCTCTCTGGAGGACCAGGTTTTCTGTTGGGGGTCCCTTCCCCTAGACAGCTGCGTATCAGTGCTAATGAGCTCCATATGCCGGGTTTAAAACAAGAGATTTCCTTCTCCGAGAGAGGTTGTCTATCAAGACTGATGAGACCTATCTCCCTGGGGTTTAATCTGGTTTTCCTTCCATACCCAGAGCCCTTGTTAGTTACTCTAGCTGCAAGGCATGAGTGCAACAGTTCATACCACAAGAAGGTTGGGGTTGAGTTGTGAGCATAGAGGCGAATATGGACAGCTAGACTGACAAAATTGCTTTCTGTACCTACAGCTGGGAGAGCGTAGAATGAAAATTTGAAAGAGGGGAAGGGTAAGGTAAGAGATATAGGAGGTGAAATACAAAGATATGATAAGGGAAAATATAAGCAAGGTAAGCCGACGTTGCACATATGCAACACCATATACCAACCACCAGAGTGACTTATTGACCATAATCCATATTGTCAGATCTGTTGGTTGTTACTTGTTCCCATTGGGATGCTGTTGTGTAACTTGCTTGTATAAAGGAGGACAAAGTATATGAGATATTGATTGCATTAGATGTGCAATCAAAATCCATTCCACAATAAACAGCACAGACTTAAATCTTAACACTTTAAAATCACATTTATATTCCAAAGAATGAATGAAAACTAATTAATGAAAAGATTAAATAAACAATTAATGAAAACGTGTGACATTTTTGGGGATGATATAACAAATTTTGAGTATTAAGGCAGGATTGAAATAAACAAAGAAAAAGAGGGGTTAACAAAATTCATGAATTGGTTTTTGGCTTTTGTCTTGTCATGATCGCCACTTTGTTTAATGAAGAGTTGATGGCATTTAATGAAAAACACAGTTTTCTGAAGAAATACCAATTTTAGCATGCACTACGGGATCTGATATACACTTCATATACAACTAATTAGAGCACTGTAGTGATTTGCAGAGAGAAATTTACATGAGATGTAAAATATTGATTAAAATCTATTGAAAATTTCTGAAAATGTACAAAACTACCATCATAATTGGTTAAGAAAACTACCATCATAATTGGTTAAGAAAACTACCATCATAATTGGTTAAAAAAACTACCATCATAATTGGTTAAGATTGATTATTTTGTAGTTTTTTTAGTTTTCAGGAAAAATTATTCAAAGATATCCAAGGATCAAATCACCATGCACGCATAATACCAATCGCTTCATTAAGCATGCAAGCTTGGTACTGTGACTGACAGTTTGATTTGCCTGTGTGGACTGAACGTTCGCTTTGTTGTGTGTTTTAGCACATGCAGGTACACATAAAACTGTAAAGAATGAAGACTTGTATATGACCAACAGGCTTAAACCTGACGATGTGAATTGTGTACATACTGTATGTGGTTTTGACTTTGAGATTTTTTATTACTGACTGAAGTGTCACAATTAAGATTAAGTAGTTCTAGAAAATCGGCCCATGTAAGTTTAATCCAGCCCAGTACGATTTCTAGAGTCATTTTTACATTTCAATCTGAATAGAATAAGTCAACAAAAAATCCATATGGATGCAAAATGAGTGATACAAAAGTAGGAGTAAAAATAGAAAATATGATAATATGAGTGTTTGCTTAAACCAGTTTAAATGTGTTAGGTGCATATACAATGTCTGATGGCAAGCAAGTTAGTTTACGAGGTTTAGTAAAGGAGTTGGGACCTAATTTCAATCACTCAATGAACACTGTAAACTAATGTTGAAAATGAAATGATTCTCCCACACCCCCCTTCCCCCCTCCCCCCCTCCCTGGCCCAGCAAGGGACCTAATTTCAATCACTCAATTAAAACTAAAAGAAAATACAGTACAATACAAGTGTTTGCTTTAAAAAGTTTGACTACAGATGCATATACCATGTCTGATGGCAAGCATTGCAATATGTTAGTTTGCTAGGTCCAGCAAGGGAGTCAGGAACTAATTTCAATCACTCAATGAAAACTGAAAATAAATGTTGAAAATGAGATTATGTCCCCTCCTCCCCACCCCCTGAACTACAGTAGGCCTACTCAATGTTGGTGACATCTAAACCAGTCACACTCTGAAACTTGTGTGATATATATTCCTAGACTTACATGCTTGGTTGTAAACCCACCACCCTCAGTGTGGTACTAGGCATATATTCCAAGACTTACATGCTTGGTTGTAAAACCCACCACTCTCAGTGTGGTACTATATAGGCATATATTCCAAGACTTACATGCTTGGTTGTTAAACCCACCACTCTCAGTGTGGTACTAGGCATATATTCCAAGACTTACATGCTTGGTTGTTAAACCCACCACTCTCAGTGTGGTACTAGGCATAATATTTAGACTTACATGCTTGGTTGTTAAACCTACTACTCTCAGTGTGGTACTAGACATATATTCCTAGGCATATATTCCTAAACTTACATGCTTGGTTGTTAAACCCACCACTCTTAGTGTAGTGCTAGGCAGTGATGCAAAGTGCTTTAAAGTACTTCTGGCAAATCAATTCTGCTGCAATGTACATTCAAGATTGAAGTGAAAGACTGCCTGGCAGTAAATGTCACAGAAACAGCTCAATATTAAATAGGAAGAGCAAATCGGAAATGTGCTTCAGATGCAGAGATATGTTGAAAACTTAACCTTTTCATTTCACGAGTGACATTCCAAATTGTTGGCAATTGATCAAACTGACACACGTACATGTATTTCATGTTACAAAGCAATTTAATTACTCAGCCAATTTCAAACAAATGCTTGATTTAAGGAATAACTGTGAATAGGTAAAGTACATTTTGATATAGCCATGGGCAAACCATCCATGGTCAAATCATCCATTCATGGTCAAACCATCCATGGTCAAACCATCCATCCATGGTCAAAACCATCCATCCATGGTCAAATCATGCATCATTCATGGTCAAAAAACCATGTGTCATCCACGGTCAAAAAACCATGCATCATCCATGGTCAAAAAACCATGCGTCATCCATGGTCAAAAAATCATGCTTCATCCACGGTCAAAAAACCATGCGTCATCCATGGTCAAAAATCATCCCACGGTCAAAAACCATGCATCCATCAAAAACATGGTCATCCAAAAAACCATGCATCATCCACGGTCAAAAACCATGCATCATCCACGGTCAAAAAACCATGCATCATCCACGGTCAAACCGTCCACGGTCAAACCGTCCACGGTCAAACCGTCCCACGGTCAAACCATCCACGGTCAAACCGTCCACGGTCAAACCGTCCACGGTCAAACCGTCCACGGTCAAACCGTCCACGGTCAAACCGTCCACGGTCAAACCGTCCACGGTCAAACCGTCCACGGTCAAAGCGTCCACGATCAAAGCGTCCACGGTTAAGACCGTCCACGGTTAAGACCGTCCACGGTCAGACCGTCCACGGTCAAACCGTCCACGGTCAAACCGTCCACGGTCAAGACCGTCCACGGTCAAGACCGTCCACGGTCAAGACCGTCCACGGTCAAGACCGTCCACGGTCAAACTGAGCAGAGATGGAAGAGGAGGGAGAGCATCTAAGCAGAGAGGGATGACAAGGAAGAGTCTCAATGGCAAAAATTTGGTCAAATAAAAAAAAAAAAACAACTTTAAAATGGGAGGAGGGGTGCCTTTCTTAGAATGGAAATAGGAAATATCACACAGGAAAAAGTTGGTTTTTATTTATCAGTTTGCCTGAGAGTAGGTGAAGTTGATTCCAAATAACATACTAACCTTTATCACAAAACTATATAGGGTCCTTCCAATTTAATTTTTAGTGTTTTTTTACAACTCTCCAATGGTTCTTAATTCAAACCTTTAAAACCTTTATCAAATCCAAACTTTATTTTTGTCTGAGTTAAATATAAAAAGAATCATGACCTCATTGCTTTTACTTTCAAGAAAAAATGACAAATGTCTAAAAATTGATTACTTGTTCAATACATTACGTGTTCTAGTAAAATTTCATGTACGGTAAATTTTAGCCTTCACTTGTTTCATACTAGACATGTCAGTCGAGCTACCATTGCATGTTTGAGTTTTTCAGAGTCTGTTTCATGTTACATTACTTGGAGGGTCTACTCTGGCTTCCACATCATAGAGGTGGCACTTGATGGTGATATGTTGTAAAGTGAGTATCTAGCAATATGCTTATTTATTGTATGTCACCAGACGCTTGATGGCAGATCATGGCAAAAATTTTTATTCTTTGCATGAGGAGAATCTCAAAAAACAAGAAGTTGAACAAGAACAAAAAGCAGGCATATACTGTACATGCCTTTGTGAGACATATACTATACATGCTGTTGTGAGGCATATAATATACATGCCTTTGTGAGGCATATACTGTGCATGCCTTTGTGAAGCATTTACTGTATATGCTTTTGTGAGGCATAATAATAATGATACATTTTTATATAGCGCATTATACCAAACGGTCTCAATGCGCTTTACATAAATAAATATAACATGAGAAAACCTTAAGATACAAACAGTAAGAGAGCAATAAACCATACCTAAAAAGATACAAGCAGGATAAAGTTACAAGGTCCAATGAGAGGAACTCATGAAAAGGTGTGTTTTCAATACACTCTTAAAAATATCTAAAGTAGGGGCATTTCTGATGTAGATTGGGAGAATGTTCCAGAGTTTGGGGGCTGCAGATTGAAAAGAACGTTCACCATAAGTCTTGGTGTTAATTTTTGGCGGCTTTAGGAGAATAGCACTGTAAGATCTGAGTGAGCGAGTTGGTAATTGTATCGTGATTAAGTTGGAAATATAATTTGGAGCAAGACCATGGATGGCTTTGTATGTGAGGGTGAGAAGCTTGTACTTTATTCTTTCACATATAGGAAGCCAATGAAGTTGATGGAGGATGGGTTTAATGTGAGATTTCTTACTTGTGAGAGTAACTAATCTGGCAGCAGTGTTTTGAATGCGCTGAAGCTTTGAGATTTGTTGAGAAGGAAGTCCAAATAAGATACTGTTGCAACAACCAAGTCTGGATGATACAAATGCGTGAATAAGTGTCTTAGTCGACTTTTGATCAAGATATTTACGAATTGAATTGATATACTGTACATGCTGTTGTGAGGCATATACTGTACATGCTGTTGTGAGGCATATACTATACATGCCTTTGTGAGGCATATACTGCACATACCTTTATGAGGCATACTGTACATGCCTCTGTAAGGCATATACTGTGCATGCCTTTGTAAGGCATATACTGTGCATGCTTTTGTGAGGCATATACTGTACATGCCTTTGTGAGGCATATACTGTACATGCCTTTGTGAGGCATATACTGCACATGCTGTTGTGAGACATATACTATACATGCTTTTGTGAGGCATATACTATACATGTCTATGTTAGGCATATACTGTACATGCAGTCGTGAGGCATATACTGTGCATGCCTTTGTGAGGCATATACTGTACATGCCTTTGTGAGGCATATACTGTACATGCTGTTGTGAGGCATATACTATACATGCCTTTGTGAGGCATACTGTACATGCCTTTGTGAGGCATACTGTACATGCCTTTGTGAGGCATACTGTATATGCCTTTGTGAGGCATACTGTATATGCCTTTGTGAGGCATATACTGTATATGCCTCTTTAGATCCTGTGCTCTATAGGACCATGGACATCTAGAGGCAACATGGGCTAAATTAGTTTTAAATATAATGTAAAACAGCAAACAAATCCATAAAATTGGTTGAAAATTGACCATTTTACTGTGCATTTAAAAAGAATTAGGTCTATTTATGCAAATTATTTGTGACATCCATGGGGAAAATTCCTTCATTTCCTTATGTAGAGCCTTTGTTTTTAATTGCTGTGTCACTTGTAGTGCTTTCAATAATCACAAAGAATGGTCTGAATGAAATAACAATGGCATATGGAGTACTACAGATTGCCAGAATGCTAATCTGCCTCCGGATGTTAATTGTCACACGCAATATTTCTTCAGCTAATCCAAATAAACAAATAATTTAGTTTTTAAGTTTAATGTATGTGGGTATGTGTTAAATATAAATGTATTATTGAACTAATCCAAATAAATAAATAATTTAGTTCTTAAGTTTAATGTATAATGTCAATGTATAATGTTTAATGTTTAATGTTTTTAATGTTAAAAATTTTAATGTTTTTAAGTTAAAATTTTGGTGGTCTTGATGTTCGATTTTCTAACATGTGGAAAAACCAGAACATTGCTGACGTAGGGCACGATTCTTACATGACATTGATTTTGTAGGTACCTTTTGGCATGTTTTAGACCATTCAAATTAAGGAAAGAAATATCAAGAATTTCATAAATATTTACCCTGTTGTCCTGTTCATACATTGCCAAATTGTGGTCATAAGCATGTTTTAGCCCTCCCCTTCAGGAGCCCATATTCTGTATGTCTGCATTTCCCCAACCCCAGTCATAACAATAAAATGTTATACTACTATATCAAAACCAGTCAAGAGCTCTGTAAGTAATGGAATATGTCAGGATTTGTGTATTAAAGAAAATGACAGCTAAGGACATTGACATCTGCATAATTAGGAGTGAAAAACTTTCGTAATTAAAAACGGATGGCACTTTTGTGGGATTTTTATGAATTTTATATTTCATTTTACTTTAGCATCTAGCAAATATAAAACAAGTCTAAATTATTGAATAGGATAAAAAACCGTATTCCAATAAACAGCTGTTCCCAAAAAGAATTACATGGCCAGCCACAGTACATACAAATAAGACATATGCTACATGTTTTCAGAGGTTCCATACTTGGCTCTCTGCTCAGTGAATATTTGTTTTTCTTTCTCAACACATCCATTAATTTCGTTTTCAACATATATCTAGTATCACATACAGTAAGGCTTTACATATTCTGCAGTTTGGGGTTCGTTGCAAGGGGGTGATGTTAAATGTGCTCAGTGAATATTTGTTTTTCTTTCTCAACACATACATTATTTTCGTTTTCAACATATACAGTAAGGCTTTACATATATCTGCAGTTTGGGGTTCGTTGCAAGGGGTGATGTTAAATGTTGGCAAAGGTTATTGCAAATCATTTTCATCGTTGTTGTTGGTGATGAAAATCTTCAACAAAAGAATTTTACATTAGAAATGATAATTAAAAAAGCTTAATTAAAAATGGATTTATTTTCAGCTTTTATTAGAGTTTTTTTACAGCTTTTTTTTTTTGTATGACATATCCAGTATGAGGAACAAGGGACTCTCTGCAGACTTGTTGCCAGCTGGTGGCTTGATTAAAGGAGCACCCAGCTGAAGTACATATTATAGAGGTACTCTTACTAAATACAACCACCAAATTCCTTTTCAAGCACATGAGATATCCAAGATGATTAGGGGCGTAATGTAAGAAGGGGTGTGGGGGGTGCAACACCATCCCAAAAGAACAAAAAAAAAATTGTCCGGCAATTCCAATTTTTGCTGGCCAAAAAAGTGGGCTAGTATTGAAACAAAATTGTAGGAAAATAATGTTTATACCTTTATTTTTGTGTTTTTTTGTGAAATACAGCTCTGAAAATTTCTTGTTTTTGTTCCATCAGAATGGCTTAAGATCAAAGAAGATAATTTCAAATTCATTCTCATCTTAATATCTATAGGTTATCACTTCTAAACAGGCAGAAGAGAAATTTCTTCTGATAATTGAGACTGACCTATAGAGCAAAATTGTGCAGGTGTTCATGGGAGAATCCTTGGTCTGAAGATGTCTTGTTTTTGATGCCCCAAAATGGCTTAAAATCAACACATGCTGTGAACTACCGTTACTACAATTTATCAAAATACGGCGGATTTCAGAAAGCCTAATCTTGCTGCCCATCAAAAACCACAACCATTTCTGTGATACTATAGTCCTGTCTGAACTTTCCGCTCCACTGACTCAATGAAATGATTAATTGTTAACCAGCAAGCACAGTGTATTTGCTTGCCTTATCAGTTTAGGTGCATGGTGAAGCAGAAAGCCTAGAGCAACAATAATTGACTGTTTAAAGCATTTAGAGCTACGTTATTGGTCTGGAGTGAGCATGCATGACTAACTTTAGTTGTAATTGATGCAGTTTTTTTTAAAGGATTAGGTTAGGGGTCAGGCAAGTCGTATCTTATATGAAAGAGGACGTTAAAAGAAACAAAATAGTGAAGAAAGCATTCAAAAATCTTATTCCGTTGAGATGTTCAAGTTAAAAATTTGGTATCCTTTGTATAGAAACGACTGAAATCAGACTAGTTGTGATGCCATAGCTTTAGATTCCTCAAAGTCTTTGTGTATTCTATCATTCTAAGATTTTGAGCTACTGTATACAGATATATTCTCATTCGTACGTTACAAGTTTAACGAACTACTGTAGGCTATACATGTTTTTGTTGTAATTTGTAATTTGTACTTTGCGGGAGAACATGATTCTAATATCTATCAGAGTTGGGCATGACCTGATTGAGATGTATGTACATCTGACATTTTGGGGCATCAAAAACTAGAAAGCTTCAGACCAGGACTTCGTCCATGAACCCCACAATTTTGCCCAAGTTTTCTCAATTTCAAGGGAAAGTCTCCTATTGCCCTATGCCTGTTTAGAAATGGTATCCCACATGCAATATCCAGTCACAGTAGGTTTTTACATTCGAATTTGAAATTGTCCTCTTTTTATATACATTTTGGAACTTTGTGTTGATTTTAAATCATTTTTTGCGCATCAAAAACAAATATTCTTCAGAGCTTCCAGAGTTATGCCGCCGGACCCCTTCCAAGGTTTTGCCCACCAGTCCACAATATTGACCAAATATTCTCTATTTTCAGGGTAAATTTCTTCTCTGCCTGTTTTGAAATGGTCATTTTTATCCGAGTAGATATTAACAATAGAATCTGAAATTATCTTCTCTTTATCACCTACATTTTGGAAAGTTATGTTGATTTTAAACCATTCTGGAGCATTATAATCAAGAAATCTTTAAAGCTTACAAGGCTTCATCCATGAACCCCATAATTTTGCCTGAATTTATCAAATTTGCAGGGACAATTTCCCCTCTGCCTGTTTAGAAATGGTAACCCAAATGATTATCTTAGTAGATTTTAATAGAATAAAAATTGTCTTTTTTTCATCAATCAAATTATTGAATGTTTTTTTTGTGTTGATTTTCAGCCATTTTGAAGCATCCAAAACAAGAAATCTTCGGAGCTTCCGGGGGCTTTGCCCCCTGGACCCCAACCAAGACTTTGTCCTATTGGCCTCACCAGGGGCCCGTAAGCGGGCACATGGTGTTACACAGTACCGTTTTTAACACTTTAGTTTGACCGCATTGTTAGGAAGGGAGGGGGTGGGAAGTGATTTGTCCCCAATTAATCTATATTGTGTGATTGTATGGACACATGTTTATCTTTTTTTAATACGTGGGGCAAATGCAAATTTAGACTTGCACCCCCTGGCCTGGAAGTAAAGTTACGTCCCTGCATACCATATGCATTCCAAAAGAGTACTTCCTCAAAATCCTTTGATATGCAATTACACATTTTTCAGACAATAAATCACCCTTACTTTATTTTGCTTACAACTGTGCATGTCTTTCTTATCAGTTTGACCTCAGGCACGTTTTGTGCTAAGAGCCATCCTCCCCAAACAAGCAATAAATCTGCTGCATCTTTACTAGCTGCTACAACTGTAAAAAAATGTTTGTTACAAAAGTCACAAGTAAAAGCTCTTTCTGCCATTGCCTGGCCTAGCTGTGTTCACAATGATTGCAACATGTTATTGATGCTTAATTGTCAGTCTGGATCTCTGTTATGGGGATATCACTGTTTTCACAGATTTCATCCCTGGGCATTGATTACAGGCGTTGCAGGAACATGTCGTTATTTTCAGCAGAATCATTACCTTTTTGATTCCGATGCGCTAGCATCAGGAACCTATGCGGTCATGATGATGTGTGTATGTACATGTGTGTGTGTAGATATGTAATGGCCAGCTCGTAAACACGATATCTCAAGATCGGTATTGTGGATTTATGTCATATGTGGTATACATACAGCCCATGATCGGTAGATATGCCCTATTGTTTTTAGTGGTGATGTCATGCATATTAATGAGTAGGCGGAGCTTAATGTAAAAATCTTGAAGTGCTCTCATTATAACAACTGCATATCTGTTTTGTTTCATATTTGGCACAGTTATGATGTTAGCTAGTGTGTACATGTCCATGGTATGAAAACATTGAATTTCATAAATATACATAGTGGGCGGGGCTTAATATGATTTTGCTGAATAGAGCTTGATAAACATGATATCTAAACAATGATGAACTGGATTCAAGTCATATGTGTTAAACAGATAGTTCAATGTCCGTAGATGTGCCCTATTGTTCTTGGTGGTTATGTCATGCATATTAATGAGTAGGTGGGGCGTAACGTACATTTTTTAGAGTGCTCATATTATAACAACCACATATATTTTTTCTTTCATATTTGGTACAGTTATGATGTTTGCTAATGTGTACATGTTTATGATTTTAAAATGTTAAATTTTAATAATATGCAAGTGGGCGTGGCCCAATATGATTTTGCTGAAAAAAGTTTGTAATAACAGTATCTAAAGAATGATCAATTGGATTTAAGTCATTTTTGGGACCTGCACTACGAACATTATGAAAAAGACACCTGCACTATGAAAATGATGCAAACAAAAGAAGAAAGAAAACACTTGCACTATGAAAATGATGCAAAAAAGACACCTCTGCACTATGAAAATGATGCAAAAAAGGCACCTGCACTATGAAAATGATGCAAAAAAGACACCTGCACAATGAAAATGATGCAAAGAAGGCACCTGCACTATGAAAATGATGCAAAAAAGGCATCTGCACCATAAAAATGATGCAAAAAAGAGACCTGCATTATAAAAATGATGCAAAAAAGGCACCTGCTTGGGTGGCACATTTATACCTCACATATGAGTGGTGAGGAGGGGAAAAAGGGGGGGGGGGGGAGCTTATAGATCCATGCCACACATGCATGGTATATTTTTTACTTTGGTACTTATCCTATATCCAGCTATTGCCTTAAGTGACGTTCCATTATGTCCTGTTTTCACATGCAAGGTCAGTTTGACATATAAAACCTCAAGACAAATGTTGACGTGCCCTCTTGACGCAGACATATTTAATTGAGTTGTAGCAGCTAACCAGATGGGGCTTTATTACATTTGATTGATCTGCAAGGCAAGAATCAATGAAGCCATATGGCTCGCAGCTCTTAAATCTTAAAGAGATATTAATCTTTGCTTGCGTCAATATCTATTGTAGTAAAATATTTTAAAGCTTTGGTTCAAATTAATTGCTTTAAAGTGATGAAATAATGGATGGTAGCAGCGTCTGTGGAGCAAACAGTGCAGTGTATAAATTTATTCTTTTTGTTGAGTATTAGAAGCATAATGGGCGATCGCCATTGCCAATGTAATGGCGATTTCGTCCATCTGACCGTCCAATGGCTGTCCACAGTTTTTCATGAGATTTCCTCAGAACGGTTGAAGTTTTTTGAGAATTCCTTAGAAAATGTTTTACTTTCTTTAGAAGTCCTCAGAAAAAGTTAAAAGTTTTTTAGATACCCTCATTGAAGGCTCGAAAATGTTAAAGTTTTTCAAAGACACTTGGGTCGAAGTCTAAAAAGTCTACAAAACATTTGATATTTCCTTAGAAGATAACTAAGATGATATAATTTTCCAATATTCTTCAGAGATCTTTAAGTGTCTCTCACAACACTCGAGATTAAATTCTTCAAAATATTCGTGCTTCAACGGCTGTATCAGGGATGATTATTAAACTCTGCCTTTATCATTGTTTGCTAAAAGTTGCTACAGTATATGATCTGACAAGACTTTTATACTTAGTTTGCTCAGTCAGGAGTGTAACAGGATGTGACTGCATATGGACCTAGGGAGGGATGCCATGTGGGACATATGGTAGAAAGCCATGTGGGACATGGTAGAATGCCATGTGGAACATGGTGGAATATGCCATGTGGAACATGGTGGAATATGCCATGTGGGACATGGAATGGGATATGTCAAGTGGGATATATGGTGGGGTCCAATGTGGGACATATGGTGGGGTCCAATGTGGGACATATGGTGGGGTCCAATGTGGGACATATGGTGGGGTCCAATGTGGGACATATGGTGGGGTCCAATGTGGGACATATGGTGGGGTCCAATGTGGGACATATGGTGGGGTCCAATGTGGGACATATGGTGGAATGTGGGACATAGGGTGGGGTGCCATTTGGGACATAGGGTGGGATGCCATTTAAGACATAGGGTGGGATGCCATGTGGGACATGGGATGCCATGTGGGACATGGGATGCCATGTGGGACACGGGATGCCATGTGGGACATGGGATGCCATGTGGGACATGGGATGTCGTGTGGGACATGGGATGCCATGTGGGACATGGGATGTCATGTGGGACATGGGATGCCATGTGGGACATGGGATGCCATGTGGGATATGGGATACCATGTGGGACATGGGATGCCATGTGGGACATGGGATGCCATGTGGGACATGGGATGCCATGTGGGACATGGGATGCCATCTGGTACAAGGGATGCCATGTGGGACATGGGATGCCATGTGGGACATGGGATGCCATGTGGGACATGGGATGCCATGTGGGACGTGGGATGCCATGTGGGACGTGGGATGCCATGTGGGACGTGGGATGCCATGTGGGACGTGGGATGCCATGTGGGACGTGGGATGCCATGTGAGGTGGGACGTGGGATGCCATGTGTAACGTGGGATGCCATGTGGGACGTGGGATGCCTTGTGGGACGTGTGATGCCATGTGGGATGTGGGACATGAGATGCTATGTGGGACATGGGATGCCATGTGGGATGTAAGATGTCATGTGGGACGTAAGATGCCATGTTGGACAAAGTGTGGGATGCCATTTTCATATTTGGGTAGGTCATATGATATGGGTGTCAATTTGCATGGGCATATGAACTATAACTATATGGGATTTACCATTAAAATTTAACTTGGTTTGAGCAGTATTTTCTCTGTAAAATTATATTATTGTAAAATCAAGCTTCATTTTGAACTAGACTATTCGAAGAATAGTAGGAGCTATTCTACTCAGCTTGGCGTCCTCGTCTGCATCTGTCTTGCCATTGCTCAAAGTTTTGGGGGAGCAAGGGCTATGAATAGCTTGTTGTCATTTGAAAATGTACATTATTTAAAAGTGGAATAAATATATAGAATGTTGTCTGAATTAAAATTTGCAGTGTCATAAATGGTAAGCAAAATAACAAATGATTTGGCTTGAAAAGAATTGAAAAGTTTTGAAATATCTGAAATATTGTTTTAAAGATTTTTTAGTGGAAATTATTAGACTCCTCCTTAATAATTTAAGTTGACTGCTAATTTGCATAGAGTTGTTATGTGAACTGACTTTTATTTATGTATGAGCGCAAACAAACAAACATAGTATGCAATTTACATTTGAAAAGGGACATAGACCATTGATTATTCTTTTCATTCTTTCAAGTACACAAATAACTTCTACCAATGTCTACTACTGGTCCCAGTTATTTATTCAGGAATTTTTTTTGCATTTATTTATGGAGCTTTTAACTGTTTCAGTTAATAGGTCCATGATTTATTTAACAATGAGATGTGCTTCTTTGACTAATTTAATAAGTGTTCATTGCACTATTAGAATTGTCACTTGGAAATTAGAACTTGAAAATAAAGATGTTAAAGAATGACATGTAAGATGGTAATTGCATATAGGAGGGATGGATGGCATTAGTGAGGGAGGAATGGATGGCATTAGTGAGAGGGATGGATGGCATCAGGGAGGAAGGGAGGGATGGATGACATCAGGGAGGGAGGGATGGATGGCATTAGGAAGGGAGGGATGGATGGCATTAGGGAGGGAGGGATGGACGGCATCAGAGAGGGATGGCATCAGGGAGGGAGGGATGGATGGCATCAGGGGTAGGGATGGATGGCATTGGGGGTAGGGATGGATGGCATGGGGTAGGGATGGATGGGATCGGGGGTATGGATGGATGGCATCGGGGGTAAGGATGGAAAGCATGCGGGACGGAGGGATGGATAGCATGCAGGGCGGAGGGACAGATGGCATCGGTGAGGGATGGGTGGATGCATTGGGAAGGAGAAAGGGGTGGATGGCTTCCTGGGAGGGAGGGATGGATGGCATTGGTGAGGGATGGATGGCATCGCGGAGGGAGGGATGGATGGTTGGCATTAGGGAGAGAGGGTAGGATGTTATCAGGGAGGAACGAATAGATGGCGTTGGAGGGAGATAGATGACTTTCAGGCGGAATTCATCAAACTATTGACATTTCATACTTTGCTACAGTAATTGCACTGCCTATTAGATGTATGTCATCATTTGATAAATAAGTAATATTCAAAAGTGAATAAATGAGATATTGTGTTTACAAGCAAAGTGTCACACCCGCACACACACACACACATACACACATTAACACCACTGCATAGGTTCCTGATGCTGATAGCATCAGAACCAAAAATGAAAATTAGATACTGTAAGTGGACTTATCTAAACTTAAGCTGTTATCAAAATTTCTCTCATTGGAAGTTACAGGATAAGCAACTGCTTACTTCCTTCAAGTAGCGCACTCCCTATGCAGCCTGTAATAGTCGAGCATGCTGTCATTCAGACAGCTCTAGTTGTTTTATATGATTACTCTAATTAGAATTAGTTTGTAGAAAGAACAACAATATTAATAGTCAGCAGAATAAATAATAATTTAACATATTAATAGTCGACAGAATAGATAATAATTTCAACAATGCAATAGTGCATAATGTATGAGTTCAACAACGCAATAGTGCATAATGTATGAGTTCAACAATGCAATAGTGCACAATATATGAGTTCAACAATGCAATAGTGCATAATGTATGAGTTCAACAACGCAATAGTGCATAATGTATGAGTTCAACAATGCAATAGTGCATAATGTATGAGTTCAACAATGCAATAGTGCATAATGTATGAGTTTAACAATGCAATAGTGCATAATGTATGAGCTCAACAATGCAATAGTGCATAATGTATGAGTTCAACAATGCAATAGTGCATAATGTATGAGTTCAACAATGCAATAGTGCATAATGTATGAGTTCAACAATGCAATAGTGCATAATGTATGAGTTCAACAATGCAATAGTGCATAATGTATGAGTTCAACAATGCAATAGTGCATAATGTATGAGTTCAACAATGCAATAGTGCATAATGTATGAGTTCAACAATGCAATAGTGCATAATGTATGAGTTCAACAATGCAATAGTGCATAATGTATGAGTTCAACAATGCAATAGTGCATAATGTATGAGTTCAACAATGCAATAATGCATAATGTATGTTCAACAATGCAATAGTGCATAATGTATGAGTTTAACAATGCAATAGTGCATAATGTATGATTTCAACAACGCAATAGTGCATAATGTATGAGTTCAACAATGCAATAGTGCATAATGTATAAGTTCAACAATGCAATAGTGCATAATGTATGAGTTCAACAATGCAATAGTGCATAATGTATGAGTTCAACAATGCAATATTGCATAATGTATGAGTTCAACAATGCAATAGTGCATAATGTATGAGTTCAACAATGCATCAGGTAGGGAAGCCACTAAAGAGGCCTCTCTCGCATTAGAAAAAGGTTGAGGACAGTAGTGGTGAAATTTAGTTTAACTTTTTTTCTATTTATCAACATGTAGAGGCAACATAGCAAAAACCATTGCAAAAACTATCAAATAAGAAAGATTAGGTAAAATATGGCCATTTGACTTTTTTGATGTCTTTTTTAATTTGCTCTTTATTTGGGAATAAGAGTTACAAACCGTGACAGTTGATGCAATTTGTACTTGATATAACATCTCTTGGTACAACATCTTTTGATACAACATCTCTTGATACAACATCTCTTGGTACAACATCTCTTGATACAACATCTCTTGATACAACATCTCTTGATACAACATCTCTTAATACAGCATCTCTTGATACAACATCTCTTAATACAACATCTCATGATACAACATCTCTTGATACAACATCTCTTGATACAACATCTTAACGTCTCTTGATACAGCGTCTCTTGATACAGCGTCTCTTGATACAGCGTCTCTTGATACAGCGTCTCTTGATACAGCGTCTCTTGATACAGCGTCTCTTGATACAGCGTCTCTTGATACAGCGTCTCTTGATACAGCGTCTCTTGATACAGCGTCTCTTGATACAGCGTCTCTTTACAGCGTCTCTTGATACAGCGTCTCTTGATACAGCGTCTCTTGATACAGCGTCTCTTGATACAGCGTCTCTTGATACAGAGTCTCTTGACACAGCGTCTCTTGACACTCATCTCTTGATACAGCTTCTCTTGATACAGAGTCACAGCATCTCTTGATACAGCGTCTCTTGATACAGAGTCTCTTGACACAGCGTCTTTTGACACAACGTCTCTTGACACAGCGTCTCTTGACACAGCGTCTCTTGACACAGCGTCTCTTGACACAGCGTCTCTTGACACAGCGTCTCTTGACACAGCGTCTCTTGACACAGCGTCTCTTGACACAGCGTCTCTTGACACAGTGTCCCTTGACACAGCGTCCCTTGACACAGCGTCCCTTGACACAGCGTCTCTTGACACAACGTCTCTTCACACAACGTCTCTTCACACTGTCTCTTCTCGACACAACGCGACACAACGCTCTGACACAACAACGCGTCTCTTGACACACTGTCTCTTCTCGACACAACGTCTCTTCTCGACACAACGTCCTTCCTGACACAACGTCTCTTCTCGACACAACGTCTCTTCTTGACACAACGTCTCTTGATACAACATCTCTTTATTCAACATCTCTTTATACAACATCTCTTGTATCAGAAGGGTATGCAAGATCAGGCAAAGTTTCAACCCTTTAACATCACTGTTTTTTGGCTGCTGTCTGTTATTGTATGTTTTTGCAATCTTTTCAAGAATAGTGGGAAAATCATACAAATGGTGCCTTAAAACATCTAAAGACCTTAAAGGCCAGGTATGGTGTTAATATGGACAGTAGTTTTCAATCAAAGTCAACGTTTCTGATTGGTCATACATAAATACTGACAATCAATCATGCAATTCTGCCATGGAAATGAGTAGCACATTGTACATGTATCCACATTATTGCTACAGTAAGTACTGAATTAAAAACAATCCACACCTGGGTACATAAAAAAAAAGAACATCACAATTTTCTAAATTTGACTGAAGACGAAATGCCCTCTGTTTCCCGATATTACTATGCACATTCTAAAACATATTTTCTTTAGCTGATATCAATTTTCACAACTCATTTACAGTATCATCACAATGATCTCATCAATAATTTACAATTTTTTTCATATCTATTAGGAAATCTTTGACACATTTATAATTAAATACATTATCAGAAACCTATATGAAAACCATACTCACTAACATAGTGTTGCTCACATATAAGAATCTTGTTCAAAAACATCCTTTAAAAAAAGACGCAGTTAATTGTGGCAATTATTTGTTTGCATCGATACTAGAAAGAAAACAAAGTGACGTATGTTTTAATTTATTTATAGTAAAATAGAATAGGTACAATAAATAAAGACGATCTGCAACTTGGTTCTCTTGAATTTTTTTTTATATTCACGCCCGTATTTGACAGGTTGCAAGATTTCAGTGTGTGCATGCGTAATGGAGAGCTGAGAGTGGCTTACCTACGCTAACAATTTCTTCACTCAAGTTAACTCTTAAAGTTTGAGAACTGCATCCGGTGAGACAAGCTGCGTTTATTTCAAATATAATAGTAGATTTCTTTGTGACTCTTCAACAAATATTATGGTGTAAAAAAATATTTTCTGTTATGTTTCTGAAACGGCAAACATGTCTAAATAATACAATTCTTCATAACATTTTTAGACCAGGCTATTAAAATGGTGGATTGGCACCTGAAGTTTTCATGTACATTCATCAACGCTGCCAATTTACAAGATTTGTTTTGCGAATAAAAAAGAATTCCATTAATTTCTCACTGTTGCTGAAATTGCTTGTAGTGTTGTAACCATTAAAATATGATCTTCAATAAACAACACTTCATTTGACGTCCATATTCTCTTCATCATGCCGAAAAGTTTCTCTTTAAGCCTATCTGCACCGAACACCTGAGTTAATCCTGAAAACTCAGGTATGACAATTACCAACCTGACTTCCTGTTCAGTGTATTGTTTCCTCTTCCAACAATGATTGTTTATCTGCCATTCAAAAGCAAACCACAGCCAAGAAGCCCAAGGTTATTTGTGTGTATAAGATTACAGAAACCAGTTCTGAGTAATCAGGTCACTTTTGTGATTGAAATTACTCATCTGTGTGAGGTGTCCTATAGTGGGAAAATTTGTTTGCAAACTGGTGAGGAAAATATCTGTGTATCATATGCTTGAGGTGATGCTGTACATTACCTGTAAATGATTGACGTACTATTTCTCCTAAGAAAAGATATTGCTTCATGATTAAATAAATATTAAATACAATTATCATTTAAAAGATAGCGGATTAGCAGGTCTGTGGGGGTGGGTTGGGGGGTTGGGAAGGGTCATCCGAGTGAACGAAACCCCTTTTGTTAAGAAAGTGCCAAATCTGAAAATATGATGAGTACCCAGAATTTCAAGATTTTTTGCCCCACAAAAACAAAATCCCCATTCATATTCCTGAGCACACTTTTATTAAGAAAGTGTTATTTTGAAACCTAACTTTTACATGAAAACGAGCCCTCTTTTAAATTCCTGGCTACAGGCCTAATAAGCAAGGAAATTGGTGAACTTCCTTGGACAGGATAAAGGCTTGCTTGTGAATATATTTTCCTTAATTGAATTGTCATTTTACAATGATACGATTTGGGTTTCATAACTTTGTATTTCGGCATCAGAACAACACTTAACTGTTGTAATTGCACGTACATGCACTTTTATTCCAGATACGTGACGTTATATTTTCATCCACTTCCTTCCAGTTTAATCCGGGAGTTCTATTCTGGTTTTATGCATCAGTGATTTGTCCAAATAACAACTCCATGCATGCATTCACAAAGAATGTAATGTTTTGACGCATTCAGGCACGTCAGTCCAGGATGTTTGCAGGTTTTATAGAGTGCAAAATAGCCTACTTCCACAGCATCTACAATAGAGTTCTTTGCATCAGTTCACTGGCTAGAAATAATCTTTATTCTGCCACATTTTGCTTACCTCTTTCTTTAAAGGTACTTTGAATATATTTTTTGTGTATTTTTAACACTTTACTACCTCCCGATTCCTACTTTGTAAAAATAATCATGCAGTATTAAGTTTACATTTTTCAAAATATATCAAAATGTATAGTTTGATTCACAAATGTTTGTAATTATTTGTAACTTTTGAATTATAGGGTATCAAAATGGCTGATTTTGAGCATTGAGCATTGCGATACTAGTCCTGTAGCGTCCTGAGGGCCATGACAGGAAAACTCATTTTTAAAGGTTTATCCATCAATATCATGCTTAGGGTTTGGATTTAAGAGATTCCTGTCTATTGAAGAGGTCAAGCAGTGCTGGGCAGGTGTCCACTTGTCAAGCAGTGCTGTATGAAGTGGTCAAGCAGTGCTGTATAAAGTGGTCAAGCAGTGCTGTATGAAGTGGTCAAGCAGTGTTGTATGAAGTGTTTAAGCAGTGCTGTATGAAGTGGTCAAGCAGTGCTGTCTGAAGTGTGTCAAGCAGTGCTGTATGGAGTGGTCAAGCAGTGTTGCATGAAGTGGTCAAGCAGTGCTGTATAAAGTGGTCAAGCAGTGCTGTATGAAGTGGTCAAGCAGTGCTGCATGAAGTGGTCAAGCAGTGCTGTATAAAGTGGTCAAGCAGTGCTGTATGAAGTGGTCAAGCAGTGCTGTATGAAGTGGTCAAGCAGTGCTGTATGAAGTGGTCAAGCAGTGTTGTCTGAAGTGTGTCAAGCAGTGCTGTATGGAGTGGTCAAGCAGTGCTGTATGAAGTGGTCAAGCAGTGCTGGGCAGGTGTCCACTGGTCAAGCAGTGCTGCATGAAGCAGGTGTCCACATTGTGAAGCATTATATTGCACTAGATACTCTTTAAATCTACTTGAAAACTAGAGCTTGATTTTGATCCAAAGCCCACATCACTTTAAATCTTACACATACATAATACAAGTGCAGCTTTCTCTACTTCGCATTACACTCAATTGATTTTTGTGCTCTTCATCTGTTTAATTGGTTATCTTTGATCTTAAATGGTTCTGCGTGGTTTGCCACGACCTTTAAGTGAAGTTTTGTAGTAGTTAGCCCATATTGGCTGACACCTAGCTGCCTGTACAGTGGATTCATCTTCACCAGATCTCTAGCTTTGTGGGAAATGATTCCTCAGGATTTGTATGATATTGTTTTTCGTTTACATTTCATAACTTCAGAAGCACTAAGTAACATATAAAGTGTTTTGCCTGTCTTTGAGTGGAACTTTTGAATCTTTATCAATGTCAAGTTAAAAGTATTTTCCTATTGGGAGATCTTGCAGAGCAGCTACAGCATTTATTCTTTGGAAAACAATGAAATGGACTGTTGCAACACTGCAAATGTCGCTTGTGGTTTGAATAAGAAACTTATTTGTTTTATCCTTGCATTTAACATTGAGAAGGAATTATCCAATTCTTTAATGGTAATTTGTTTTTTCTAATTAAGGTAAGTAACCACACCCTTTAAGTTTGTCATCTTGTGTAAAATGCCTATGGGGAGGTAAGTTTAGGTGCTTTTATGGTTAATATTGTTATTGATGATGTCATATATTTGATAAAGTAATGTACCCCAAATCACCTAAAAGTATTGAAAATATCTGATTGCTTTCCTGTTGCCGTCTCCAGAAATGGTCTTGAGATGTGGGGAAATAGTGACGTGTGGGTACAGGACCTTCCCTTTTCTGGTGGCAATTTTGTAATTGGTATCACTTTTTAAAGTTGAAAAATTAATTTATACATACATGTGAGGAAAATTCTTGGTTTGATTCTGGATCTGCCCATATACAAGAGTTAACCCTTACTTTACCAGCACTTTTTTTTTAAATGTGCTCGGGAGGCGGAGCCAAAAATGGGGCACTCAAAATGCCGATAATATCGCCACGTGGTAGAGTTAGGGTTAAGGTACTGTTTGTAGCTATTTTTAGTTTCCTTATCATTATAATATTCTCAACAAAAGTTATATTGATAATAATTATATTACGTGGACAACTGCTTAAAACTGTAACAAACAACAACCTTGAGGAAAACCATGTCAGGTACGTTCCATTTGTGCTCATGGGGGATCAAAATGGTCATATACAGGGGCGGCAGAGCGTTCAAAATATTGATGGGGGCTAATGAGGTCAGATGACATGATAACAATATAGTGGAGGGGGGTTAATTAGGTTGGTTAACGTGATAACACATGTTACTCAAAAAATATTGCGGGAGGGGGAGGGGGGCTGAGGCCCTCCAGCCCCTCCTGGCTATGTCACACCTGAAATATGTTATGATAGTAACATTTCCCTGTAAATGCAATTTTATTTTATTGTGAATAAATTTGATTCTATTTTTTTCTCTCAAGATTTGCTTAATAATAAAAATGACTATGATTCTGAAAAACATCTTTCCTAGAACGACATGTTGCACTAGTGCTAATACCCTGCATCAAAAAGACCAACATTTGCAAGAAATTGAGTTAAGAAATCATTATTCTTTCCTAAAACACCTCTGTTTCTCCCTTGTGCCTTTAATTAAAGTGAAATATTTTGTCCATTATATAGGCTTTTGCCCCATAAGACAAAACTGCCCCCCCCCCCATCTACCCCCTTCCTATATGATCAGATGTGATTTAAGAGAAGGCTAGAGGAGTTCATGAAATCACACCAAAAGGAACTTGATGATTTTGTATCATGTGCCAGGGTTAATGAATGGGTTGAAGGAGGACAGCATTGCCTGAATGATTTGTTCAACACTGTTGTATTGTTTTTAAGGAAAGGATGTGTATATACATTAATTGCTTGCTTTATGCAAATAATAAACATACTTATTTCCATCTGAAAGTTAGGAACATGATTCTGCCGGTCATTGTGGGGATTTAGGGAATATTACTGTACAACTAATTTTGTTTTTTAATATGTGTTGCCCTGTACTTGGGTAAACAGGCCCGCAGCCAGGATTTTCCATTGGAGTGCATTCATTTCCTGAAATTGAACACCTTTTTATGTGATGAAGCTCAGATTTTTGTACCTTGGCGGTCAGTATGTGTGTGTGTGGGTGTGGGTGTGTATACAGGGGGGAAGGGGAGGGGGCACACCCATTGTACCCCACCCCAGCATAGAGGTTGCGAAGAGTAGGGCAGGTTTAAAGGAACTCTTTTAGATGATGATATACCATATATGGTGAAGAAACTACTGTACTTCAGTGTCTTATTCTGTTAAGGAGATTTTCAAGTTATAAAGTTCTTGAAATTTAAACTGCGATGCAGCAATGTTTGAAATTGAAGTACAATTTCTTCTTTGGTACATTGACATTAAAATGTTTAATCCAACACAAATAACCAGCTTTTTGCTGAGCTTTTCCAAAAACTTTCATTCTAAGCCAATTGATCATGCAGTTCATGGTCACTTTTGTGAATTGATCACCTCTGGTGTGATATGACGTGTTGTCGATTTTCTCCAATGTTTGTAAAATTGACAATTCCAGTTAAATGTTATTTTGTCTCACACATACATCTACATTCACATTCATTCATGCCATCATGCAAATATAGCGCTTTATCTCCTACCTCACCAGCTATCATGCAAAGATAGCGCTCATCTCCCAGCTCACCAGCCATCATGCAAAGATAGCGCTCATCTCCTAGCTCACCAGCCATCATGCAAAGATAGCGCTCATCTCCTAGCTCACCAGCTATCATGCAAAGATAGCGCTTATCTCCTAGCTCACCAGCCATCATGCAAAGATAGCGCTCATCTCCCAGCTCACCAGCCATCATGCAAAGATAGCGCTCATCTCCTAGCTCACCAGCCATCATGCAAAGATAGCGCTCATCTCCTAGCTCACCAGCCATCATGCAAAAATAGTGCTCATCTCCTACCTCACCAGCCATCATGCAAAAATAGCGCTCATCTCCTACCTCACCAGCCATCATGCAAAGATAGCGCTCATCATGCAAAGATAGCGCTCATCTCCTACCTCACCAGCCATCATGCAAAGATGGTGCTCATCTCCTACCTCACCAGCCATCATGCAAAAATAGCGCTCATCTCCCAGCTCACCAGCCATCATGCAAAGATAGCGCTCATCTCCTAGCTCACAAGTCATCATGCAAAGATAGCGCTCATCTCCTAGCTCACCAGCCATCATGCAAAGATGGTGCTCATCTCCTACCTCACCAGCCATCATGCAAAGATAGCCCTCATCATGCAAAGATAGCGCTCATCTCCTACCTCACCAGCCATCATGCAAAGATGGCGCTCATCTCCTACCTCACCAGCCATCATGCAAAGATGGCGCTCATCTCCTACCTCACCAGCCATCATGCAAAGATGGCGCTCATCTCCTAGCTCACCAGCCATCATGCAAAGATAGCGCTCATCTCCTAGCTCACCAGCCATCATGCAAAATAGCGCTCACCTCCTTGTTCACCAGCCATCATGCAAAGATGGCGCTCATCTCCTAGCTCACCAGCCATCATGCAAAGATAGCGCTCATCTCCTTCCTCACCAATTTTAGTTTTGATTATTTTACTTATATTCATAAATACTGCCATCACGCTTAAAAGATTTCTCTTAGAATGGTTGCAATGTAGATGCATGATGTGACTTTCATTTCCCTGGAATGTTGTTCAAATTTGTATGTTTCCATCTTCTTGCGTTGCATAAATGATCCTTGATGTAGAAAGGCAAACAAGGTTTTCATCCTTTTCAATTTTTCTTTTGGAATAAAACAAGGTAAGTGCTTGTGCAGGTCGTCTATTTATTCCTACATTTCTTTTGATACTTTTTATGATGATTTTAGATAGATTATGTGAAATGTTTCTTAATAAATGAATGATGGAAACACCAGTATGTGTGCTGCCCTTAGATATTATAAGTTGAGTGTCAGGGACATTGAGTGTCAGGGACATTGAGTGTCAGGGACATTGAGTGTCAGGGACATTGAGTGTCAGGGACATTGAGTGTCAGGGACATTGAGTGTCAGGGACATTGAGTGTCAGGGACATTGAGTGTCAGGGACATTGAGTGTCAGGGACATTGAGTGTCAGGGACATTGAGTGTCAGGGACATTGAGTGTCAGGGACATTGAGTGTCAGGGACATTGAGTGTCAGGGACATTGAGTGTCAGGGACATTGAGTGTCAGGGACATTATGTGTCAGGGACATTATGTGTCAGGGACATTGAGTGTCAGGGACATTGAGTGTCAGGGACATTGAGTGTCAGGGACCCCGAGTGTCAGGGACATTGAGTGTCAGGGATATTGAGTGTCAGGGACCTCGAGTGGCAGGGACATTGAGTGTCAGGGACACCGAGTGTCAGGGACACCGAGTGTCAGGGACATTGAGTGTCAGGGACACCGAGTGTCAGGGACACCGAGTGTCAGGGACACCGAGTGTCAGGGACATTGAGTGTCAGGGACATTGAGTGTCAGGGACATTGAGTGTCAGGGACATTGAGTGTCAGGGATATTGAGTGTCAGGGACATTGAGTGTCAGGGACACCTGGGTGTCAGGGTCTCTGAGTGTCAGGGACATTGAGTGTCAGGGACACTGAGTGTCTAGTTTCCAGACACTGGTTCTCAAAAGAAAGATTGCTAGGATTTTCTTTTAGACTTGGATGTTGATGTTCAAGATGTTTGTTTAAAGAGGTTTGATGTTTTTTGTTTGAGCAATTACACTGTTTCCTTCCTTGTGTAGTGTACATGTATACCAGGAGTATAATGATAATAATAATAATAATGATACATTTTTATATAGCGCAGTATACCAAACGGTTTCAATGCGCTTTACATAAACAAATATAACATGAGAGAACCTTAAGATACAAATAGTAAGAGAACAAAAAACTATACTTAAAAAGATACAAGCAGGATAAAGTTACAAGGTCCAATGAGGGTAACTCATGAAAAGGTGTGTTTTCAATACGCTCTTAAAAATATCTAAAGTAGGGGCATTTCTAATGTAAATTGGGAGAATGTTCCAGAGTTTGGGGGCTGCAGATTAAAGAGAACGTTCACCTATAGTAGGTACAGTCAGTGGCATGGCCAGGATTTTCATATTGGTGGGGCAAGTAACTGAAATAAACCAAAAGTGCACGAAAATTGAAGCAAATTGTGCAAAAATGAAGGTTATTGATTGAAAATTGAGGGAAATTTCCTGTAAATTGAAGAAAACCTTTTAAAAATAGGAGAAAATTTCCCCAAATCAAGGAAATTGCACCGAAATTGAAGGAATTTTTTTATGAAAGTGAAGGAAATTTGACGAAAATTGAAAGAAATTTCTGCAAAATTCAAGAGAACTTTTCAAATATTGAAGAAAGTTTTCTGAAAATCAAAGCAACTTTTACTAAAATAAAGGAAATTTTATAAAACTGAAGAAAACTTCACGAAATTTAAAGAAAATTTTATGAAAATGAAGGAAATTTTAGGAAATTGTGGGAAATTTCTCAAAAATTGAAGATAATTTTTGAAACATTGAAGAAGTTTCTCCAAATCAAGGAAATTGCAAGTAAATTGACAAAAATTTCAGAAAAATGATGGAATTTGCAGGAAATTTAGAGCAAATTTTTTTTAAATGAAGGAATTTTCAAAAAAATAAAAGGAATTTTTCTGAAAATTGAAGACAAATTCTCAAAAATTGACCAATTTGTTTTAGTCATGGTAGGTTCCACGATTAGTTTTGTTAGTCACATAACTATAATAAAATCGAGTGTTGCTGACCAGTTTTTCTTGTCCTGCAATGGTGTCTGAATTAGTCGAGCTTTGTTTTTGAATGATCCTTAATCCTAATGCATTTTCAGAAAAAAAATCAGTGTTAATTGATATATGAAAACATTACAAATTAAGAATTGTGAACTAGTTCCAGAAATATTCTGATAAAATTGAAATATTAATATGGACACATGCAAGTGCAGAACAACAAAAGTAGCTTTAAGAAAAGAAAACGAAAAAGCTATTTTTTAGCAGCTACATAAAGTACCAAGCTTAATTAAAGCATAACAAGGAATAGGATGAAAAGGACACAAATATTGATTTAACAACAAAAATTATATTATAGAATTTCTTGACAACAAGCTACAGCATTACTTTTTTGTTTGTTTGGGCTTAACGGCACCTTAACAGTCCTTGCACTAGTGGAATGCAGTTTATAGAACATCTGTGACTAGTTTATAAAGTTCTGGATGGCATGCAAAAATACTGATACAAATTTACAAAATACTACTACTTATGGCACGTAGTGGCACTTACTGATGAAAACTTTTAAAATACTACTACTTAAGGCATGTACTAATAAAATTTACAAAATACTACTACTTATGGCACGTAGTATCACGTACTGATAAAAACTTACAAATATGGCACGTAGTGGCACGTACTGATAAAAACTTAAAATACACTACTTATGGCATGTAGTGGCACATACTGCTAAAAAACTTGAGTTTGTTTATTTGCATGTTATCCATCAAAAAGCTTATCATGAATGTAAAGATTATAATCTTTTTCATTATTTTTCATTTTCATTTTGCGAAATTCCATTAGCAGTACTGACTACAATTAGGATACAAGGAACTATGGAAGAAATGATTGCATGGTATTCCATTCAGATAGTTTAAAAAGCTTATGAGAAGTGATGATGAAAGCACAGGCAAAACAGGGAACGCACAGGCAACTTGTGAGCAACCACATGTATCCGTGATATTTTGAACATTTAATTCCAGATTAATTCACATATTCATTTTTTTATGTGTTGTGAAAAATGAGTGAAGAACAAATTAGGTACTCCAAAATTTGTTGCAAATCCTGTCATAAAATATAATGCTGTAAACGAAAATAATGCCTTCCATTTTGTGCCTGTTTGTATGGAAAAAAGATTATCCCCAATTGTTGTGTTGAAAAGCCTTTTCCTGTCTTAACACAGTACATGGAGTGTGATCATAATTAATCATGCCCTGGGCACCGGGCCTGGGCACAGGGCCTGGGCACAGGGCCTGGGCACAGGGCCTGGGCACAGGGCCTGGGCACCGGGCCTGGGCACAGGGCCTGGGCACCGGACCTGGGCACCGGGCCTGGGCACCGGGCCTGGGCACAGGGCCTGGGCACCGGTCCTGGGCACCGGGCCTGGGCACCGGGCCTGGTCCCGGGCCTGGGCACCGGGCCTGGGCACCGGGCCTGGGCACCGGGCCAGGGCACCGGGCCAGGGCACCGGGCCTGGGCACCGGGCCTGGGCACCGGGCCTGGGCACGGGGCCTGGGCACGGGGCCTGGGCACCAGGCCCCGGGCACCAGGCCTGGGCACCAGGCCCCCGGGGCACCAGGCCTGTGCACTGGGCACCGGGCCCCTGGGCACTGACATCGAGTCTGGATCAAGAAACAAGCAATTAACCCAACAGCTCAAATCCTTGTCAAATTTCTCTCAACATTTTTTCCACTGCAAATCTTATCAGTAATCTTTGTGCTAACAGATAACTTTCTTCAAGTGTGGCGGAATTCTTTGATGTGTTTGTACCACTATTAAATGCTGTGTGCTCGTCTTGTTTGAGGTAATTTTGTGGATTATCTAATGCTAACATAGCGATATGGATGTGGACTAATGGTATTGAATGAAAGATTATCATATGTTAGAGCATTAGTGACTGTTGTTGTTAGACCAATCTTAGTATTGGGCTGGTTCTATAAGCATAGAGCTAAATTAAAATTCAAGTTAAAGTTAGTTTCCAATTTCATTTTCTCCAAAGTCTGTTTGGTCAGTAGTTGGGACAAAAATTTTAGTTTAGAAGAGCAGGCCGTAGCCAGCATGGGGGTATGCACATGGTATGGAAAGGGAGGGGAGGGGGTGAAACCTTGTAGCAGAAGAATCATTCAACAGGCCATATATTGTCCACAACTCAGTGACTAACTGTTTACTTCAATGTATATACCCTTTGTCCGGTAGGTCAGACTGTCTCTTAGGTCACATTGGCCCATACATGAAGAAATTCCTCTCTATACGGGGATTAGTCAAAATTGACTGAAGCATCCAGACTGCCAATTTTACACTACACCGCACAAGCCACCTGCTTGCCAGACCAGTATGCAACCCAATCCATGTGCACACTATGACAACTGATTACGTGCAATGCATGGTACAATGATAATGGAATAGCCCGAAGGCACCTTTTACAGCGCTCTGCTGTAGGGGCTCTTTGTGGTGAGTGTAAACAAGCATGGGATATCAGAAGTTGGGTTGGGGTATCGTTATACCAGACTTTTTATATGAAAAGTCGGGTGTCGGGTACGGAAAGCTGTATATAGAGAAACTTTTGGGCATGTAGGTGATTCTGTGGCATAATAAAATTGTGGCCCTGACTATGCCACTGGTCATGAGCCACATTGGTTTGATTGTGACATGGCTTTGTCCCTAGGCAGTTACCATGGTAACTGCATAGGGTCCCAACGAGTTAGCCCTGGCCAATTTTTCTAGACAATGGAAGTATTGGTTCCTGGATTTTGATTATGGGGGCAAGAGGGTGTGCAAATTCCCCCTTTTCCCATAAACCATCTCTGAGGAACCAGTCATGAAATTGATGATGTTTTCAGTTATCATATTTTCATGCTGCTGTTGAAGTAAGGCAACATTGCTGATAATCTTTGTATCACTTTAACATCAACACCTGAGAATCGAAGAAAATTACTTAAGAGCGAGAATTACCAAGATGATACCAAATCACATGCCAGCATGGGGTCCATGGAGGGGCTCCTAGTAGAGTTTCTTGTGTACTAACAACTCTAACCGCATTATCAGAAATTGAATCATGGTGATAAAATACACGAATGATAGCTCTGAGACAGAATGGAGATTTTCATGGGCAAAAACTATTTCTTTATTTATGACAATTGTTAGTGTTCCCCCTTCATCATTGCTTCTCAGCAGGGTGTGTAAATACTGGGGTGTGGAGGTAGTGGCATCGCTAAGTGAAGATCATGGGGGCACATTCCCCCAAAATTTGATGTGTCCCCTCAAATCAAATGAAAAAACATAGAATTTCACAGATGACTTGATTTAAAACATTTTCCTTCCTTTTTTGGTTCCGATGCCAACGGCATCAGGAACCTTTTTAGTTACTTTGGCATGTATGCAAACATGTATGTGTGTGGGTAAGTGACGGCTAGCTTATTCTCACGATATCTCATGAACTTTACACTGCAGACTTGTCATATCTAGTACACAGGATACTTATATGGAGTACAAAAACTTTTTTTTGTGATGATATCATGCATACTAATGAGTGAGAGGGTCTAAATTTAAAATTCTTGAAATTGTGATAATTTAGCAACCATTTGTCAATTTTATGTAATGCTTACTATGCTACTCTTATAAGGTATTGTGCACATGTCTACGTTTGCAGATCTCATATCATTATTATGCATAGTGGGCGGAGCTTGATGTGAAATAGGTATGAAATGCTTATTCTCACAATATATCATGAACCGTACACTGCAGACATGTCATAATTAGTACACATGATTCTTATATGTAGTACAAGAAGCCTAAGGTTTTTGGTGATGATATCCTGCATATTAATGAGTGGGTGGGGCTTATTATAGAAATAATGATTAAGTGATTAGTAAGCAGTCGTTAGACAGTTTTATGTAATACTTGCTATGCTACTGTAATTAGGTATTGTGCACATGTCTACGATGTTAGCAGGTCTCATATCATTAATCTGCATAGTGGGCGGAGCTTGATGTGAAATTGCTATGATAATGCTTGTTCTTACAAGATTCTGTTCATAAATTAATCTGATATTTGGTCAAAAATTAATGAAATATTTAATCTATAGATAATATCTTTGCTAACTAATGATGACCAATAGAAGCAGATCTAAGAACATTTTCCCTTATCTGAAAAAATTGAAAGGAATATTTAAATAATCATATGTGACAAGAGAATAAAAAGTGAAACAAATTGAAATCAATTCATTGATATTTTTGGTTTACAAGTTACAGAAATTTTAGAGTTTCTCCATATAGGAAAAGCTAGCAGTAAATTTGAAACACCTATGATGTCACACAGACAAATTAACATACTCCCTGGTCATTGGTCATTAACATTCCTGAAAACGTTCTCACTCCTTAGAAATCACTATTCCCCTTTACTAGCAGCCATGTACAGGCGCCGAGCTCCATTCACACAAATCCAACACATTTTTAAAGACCAAAAATTCTCCTTGCTTGCCTTAGGGCAACACTGCCCTCTCCACACATATAAAAAGAAATTCCAAAATTTGATATCTAAATGTAAACATTGGCAGGAATAACATCTGGCCAGCAACCTTTAGGCCACATCAAAGTTGTAAATTTCCCACACAAACCTATTACACCTGCCAATTAATTTCAGATAAAAACCATTTGATCTAGACCACCATCAATCAACTCATATGTCTAAATAGTTATACTGTACATTCATACATACTGCTATGAAATCATATTACACTGCTCTAAAAAAAGAGGAGGCATCAGAACCACAAAAGCTGTTGGTTTTCTGGTTTCTTACCATCCTCAAGTCACACATAAATAGGTATTGTTGCTTGTTCTAATTTTTACAGCAATAAAAGAAAACTATATTTTGGTCAATGTTTCAATAATTTTCTTTGATGAAGTTTCATTTGAAATTTTACTTTCAGATTTCACCATTTATTGCAAAATGTATTCCAGAAATTTTCAGGGGTTCCATGCATGGTTACTATATGGATATTGTATGAAAATGTATCTATCATTTCAAGTCATGATTTTGGGGCATTAAAAACATGGAATCTTCCCTTAGGGACGCCACTGGACAAGCCGCAGGTGTGCCTAATTTATCTTGGCACTAAAGATAAATTTTATTTGATAGGCTGAGATGTTTTAGTGCACTGATCTGCCTAGGAAAAACCCAAAGTAAATGAGTATTTTGCAATTTTTACCGATCTCTTTTGGATTGATTGGTATGGTATATATTTTTCCCAAAAGACTACTGTTCGGGGCCAGATTGGATTGTCTGGCAGGACAAATCTGGCCCGCGGGCCGCCTATTAAGAATCGCCGGTCTATAGGTTATGGGTCTAACATTTTGAAGAGAGAAAAAGAGTGTTTTGATTGAATATAATTCTCCTTTTCCTGCAAATTTTTAACAAATTTTCATTAAATTTTTGCAAACAAATTGGCAGCAATTAAACTACCAGCATATGTATATATGCAGATGACATTTTTTTCCCCTTTAATTACCATGTTTTTGTGACCATTTCAGAGCTTTTTGACTCAAATATCCAATAATATTTTGCCCAAATCTTCTGTACTTGTGTATAAATGGCAACCCAAATTTGCAAATGCTTATCAGAGTTGGATTTCAACATTAGAATTTAACATTTGATTGTTTTCATCAATTTAATTGTCAACTTCTGTGTTTGATTTTAAGCCATCTTAGGGCATCAAAAGCAAAACATCTTCAGAGCTTCCAGGGCTTTGCCCCTGACCCCACTATAAAGCCTGAATTTTCAAGATAATTTTGTTTTCCCACCTGGTCTGCCTGTTCAAAAAAAAGTAAACCCAAATGATCTGAGACCGATCTAAGAATTTTTTTTTTACCTGCTTATCCGAAGGGCTTATCTGCAAATGCCTAGCTGATTTGGATTTTAACATTATAGAATTTAAAATTGTCTTCTGCAAATGCTTATTTGATTTGGATTTTAGCATAGAATATAAAATTGTCTTCTTTCCCATCAGTTTATTTTCTGAACTTCTGTGTTTGATTTTAAGCTGTTGTTGGACATCAAAAATAAGAAATCTGCAGAGCTTTACAAGACTTTACCCACTGGACCCTTACTAGGGCTTTGAGGTATAGTAAATCTGCTATCAAGTTGGTCTAATATAAACTTAAGGTTTAGAGTACCAAACAAGACAGACGTTTAAAGCAAAGTTGCCAATTGATAAACTGTTTTTGAATATCTAAAGAGGGAATCTACACTTTATCAAATTGCAATGTTCATATTTTACAGTTTCACGTCACATCTGGTTGTAGACAGGCCTGTAGACAGGAATTTTCAGGGGAGGGGGGCACAAGCACTTAACGGGGGGAAATGTTTTTTGCAAGGGCATCCCCCCTCCCATGTTGGCTATGGACCTGGTGACAAACATGCATTTTTATATGCCAACTTAACTAATGTATATAGCGAACTACAGAAAGTCCACCCCTTACCCCTTCCCCATACAGGTCTGTTGACACACATGCATTCCTATATGCTAGCATAACTGCTGTTAAGTGGTTTTAGTTTTAATGAAAAGTTCTATAGCAGTTAGGACTTGAAAAATGAATTGTAGGCTTAAAAATCCTGCTGGCCTCAAAAATCCTGACAGGGCTTCAAACTTTCCAGATTTTTGTCCAAAAGTAACATCCTGCTATTGGTTATAATGAAATGTGTTTCATAGCAGAGTAAGGGCTTAAAGAATGAAATGTAAGCTCACAAATCTTACTTCTTAAAGGTTCAAAATTCTGGGTAGAAGGCCTAATTGAAAAATTCCAAATTCGCTTAAATATTATGTACTGGTATTGATTTAAAATCCATTAAAAAATATGAAGGAATCAAAACAATTTTTTTAAATCGGTTAAAACTTAAGTCATTTACAGCTGCTTGAAAATTTGTGTGCAAATATGCAAGTTTTTTGTATTACACTCTTGCGATGTATGAATGGGACATGGTCTCCATTTTCAATTGTAAATCCACATGGGTTTTTAACCCTCTGCCATTTCACTTCGTAAAAAGCAAGATAATTATAATGACAGATTATTTTGGTTTTAACAAAGCCCCAACAACCTCTCAAGCTGGAGAAGGCATTTTGAACATTTTCGAGGTCTGAAATTAAGGGAAGAAATATCAAGAAAAACAAAAGCATTTTGAGTTGTTTTCCTGTTCATTTTTTTTCAAATATATTAACAGATTTTCAAACTTTGATTACTTATAGCTTGAAAAGTACACAAGCATTTTTCAAAATTTAAACTAGTAATCTCAATATTTAATGCACTTCTATACGTGGTTAAAAAGTACACTTTTTGCTTGTCCATAGACTTTTAAGTTTGTTGCCATCATCAGCACGGTTTCTAAGAATTAGCATACAGACTTTTGAGTTTTCTTATACCCACCCACACTTGACATCACAGCAGACTGTAATCTTTTCTAGAGACTAAAGCATAGGCGCAGGAAGTGAGGGGGAGGGGAGCTTGTCAGATGTGGGTATTTGGCCCTCCAACTTTAAACTTACAAAATTATTTAGACATGATATTTGTTTATAAGAAAATCAAATTACTGGAACAAAAAATTAATTGTCATTCAGGAGACCGTAGACCTTTTAACTTTCATGACACAAATCAAGAGTTTTTTAAAGAAAACAATTGATCTAATCAACACACTAATCACTTGAAGTTCATCCTCGAGGCTCAGCATGCAGCAATACTTCCATGCTATGGATCTACTTTTTGCTGAGTTAGATCAACCCTTCAACCAAGACACCTTAGGTGTGTGTAGGCCATATACCATTTTAAAGGTATTACACCTTAGGTGTAGGCCATATACGATCGTAAAGGTGGTATACCTTGGGTGTAGGCCATATACGATCCTAAAGGTGGTATACCTTGGGTGTAGGCCATATACGATCTTAAAGGGGGTATACCTTAGGTGTAGGCCATATACGATTTTAAAGGGGGTATACCTTAGGTGTAGGCCATATACGATCTTAAAAGTGGTATACCTTAGGTGTAGGCTATATACGATCTTAAAGGTGGTATACCTTAGGTGTAGGACATATACGATCTTAAAGGTGGTATACCTTAGGTGTAGGCCATATACGTTCGTAAAGGTGGTATACCTAAGGTGTAGGCCATATACGATCTTAAAGGTGGTATACCTTAGGTGTAGGCCATATACGATCTTAAAGAAGAGACCTTAGGTGTAGGCCATACACGATCTTAAAGAAGAGACCTTAGGTGTAGGCCATATACGATCTTAAAGGTGGTATACCTTAGGTGTAGGCCATATACAATCTTAAAGGTGGTATACCTTAGGTGTAGGCCATATACGATCGTAAAGGTGGTATACCTAAGGTGTAGGCCATATACGATCTTAAAGGTGGTATACCTCAGGTGTAGGCCATATACAATCTTAAAGGTGGTATACCTTAGGTGTAGGCCATATACGATCGTAAAGGTGGTATACCTAAGGTGTACGCCATATACGATCCTAAAGGTGGTATACCTTGGGTGTAGGCCATATACGATCTTAAAGGGGGTATACCTTAGGTGTAGGCCATATACGATTTTAAAGGGGGTATACCTTAGGTGTAGGCCATATACGATCTTAAAAGTGGTATACCTTAGGTGTAGGCTATATACGATCTTAAAGGTGGTATACCTTAGGTGTAGGACATATACAATCTTAAAGGTGGTATACCTTAGGTGTAGGCCATATACGATCGGAAAGGTGGTATACCTAAGGTGTAGGCCATATACGATCTTAAAGGTGGTATACCTTAGGTGTAGGCCATATACGATCTTAAAGAAGAGACCTTAGGTGTAGGCCATATACGATCTTAAAGAAGAGACCTTAGGTGTAGGCCATATACGATCTTAAAGGTGGTATACCTTAGGTGTAGGCCATATACGATCTTAAAGGTGGTATACCTTAGGTGTAGGCCATATACGATCGTAAAGGTGGTATACCTAAGGTGTAGGCCATATACGATCTTAAAGGTGGTATACCTCAGGTGTAGGCCATATACAATCTTAAAGGTGGTATACCTTAGGTGTAGGCCATATACGATCGTAAAGGTGGTATACCTAAGGTGTAGGCCATATACGATCTTAAAGGTGGTATACCTCAGGTGTAGGCCATATACAATCTTAAAGGTGGTATACCTTAGGTGTAGGCCATATACGATCGTAAAGGTGGTATACCTAAGGTGTACGCCATATACGATCTTAAAGGTGGTATACCTTAGGTGTAGGCCATATACGATCTTAAAGGTGGTATACCTTAGGTGTAGGCCATATGCGTTCTTAAAGAAGAGACCTTAGGTGTAGGCCATATACGATCTTAAAAAAGAGACCTTAGGTGTAGGCCGTATACGATCTTCATGCCGAATAGTTTCTCTTTAAGCCTAACCCCACCCGACACCTGAGTTAATCCTGAAAACTTAGGTATGACAATTACGAACCTGGCTTCTTGTTCAGTGTATTGTGTTTCCACTCGAAACAATGACTGTGTATCTTCCATTCCCATGCAAACTACAACCAAGTAGCCCAAGGCTATTTGTGTGTATAAGATTACACAAAGCCAGAGCTGACAACGACGACGAGTGAACACATAATCACAATGACGGGGTCGTTGCCTGCGTATTCGGCTGTGATAGTAACAATGCTCTCAAAAAATGCTTAATACGACCCGGACGAGAACACAGGTACGACGTACGGACAGACATAATATCGACAACCAAGTCAATGTCCACGGCCTTTGTGCACTGGCGAGCCAGAGCTGAATAATCGTTTTCATTTGTATGCGTTTTTTTGTTCTTGTGATATTTTATTTACAAGTTCCTTCTAGTAAAATCATATTACGCCACGCCCACTATGCATATTAATGAAATTCAACGTTTTATATCATGGACATGACAAAACAGCTATCATTATTATAAATTCATGTCATATGTGGTACACAGATAGCTCATGATCTGTAGATATGTCCTTTTATTTTTGGTGGTGATGTCATTAATGTTAATGAATAGGCGGGGTTTAATGTAAAAATCTTGAAATGCTCAAATTTGAACAACTTGTTTTACTTCATAATTGGTATAATGATCTTATTAGCCAGTTTGTACATGTTCATAGTATAGAAATGTTGAATTATGATTATATGCATAGTGGGAGGGGCTGAATATTATTTTGCTGAAGGAAAAAAAATCCATATTGTACATCGGAACCGCAAAACCTTTGGTTTTTTGGTTTCAGTTTGTGACTGTGTAATATCACTCATTGCATAGTTTAAAAATCCACTGTTTCCTATTTTAGAGACTTATCTGATTCCTTGTGAAATATCACGGTTCATTATGATTTATACTAGATTTAAACTGAGGGTCACACCTCGCACGTATGAACATTAATTCAAATAACCTGATCACTTCTTAACTATAGGCATACAAAGCTGGTGGGGGCTAAGATCAGGAACAGTGGCATAGCTACGATTGGGGAGGGGTGGGGAGGCATGTAATGGAAGTGAACCAACAAGATGTGCCGACTTGTACAAATCAACGGACGGTTTGCAATATCAAGGGGGATTTCCCCCTCATCCCCCCTCTGGTTATGTCATGGGTGGGGTGGGGTGGCAGGCAGGTAATGGAAGTGAACCGACAGGATGTGCCGATGAACTTACACTTAAAATATTAGAGGGGATGATCGGCCTTCTCCCCTTCTGGGTATGCCACTGACCTTAGGCCTATGGAGGGGATAAGACCAGGAACAGGCCTATAGCCAGGAACTTTCGAGGGGGGGAGGAAGCACTTAATGAGGGGGCACATTATGGTTTTTAAAAAAATTCACAAGGGGGTACATACCTTCCCAAGGGGAAGGTATATACCCCCCCCCCCCCTTTCTGATTGGTTGTTGGTATTTGTGTATGACCAATCAGACATGTTTCAGACAATGTTTCAGACAATGTTGGCTTTTATCACATATTACTGTCCATGTTGACATAAAGAACCAGCAATAATTCCTGGTTACAAGCAGCAAATGGCACTGGTAAACATTTCTGCTAATCCCAAAATCACCAACAATTTTCAGGAAATGTTGCCAAACTTTCCAATAATTTTGCCAAATTTCCCTTCAATATTACCTATGTTATTTGTCAAATTTTCCAATTTGAACTTCAGCTGGAAAGAAAGCAGTACAACCGGTAAGGAGAAATCTTCTCAGGTGGCAGTTTTTCAAAAATTTCTTAATTTTTCAGGAAATGTTGCCAAATTCTTCCCCCCTGATTTTTTCAATTTTAGCTCCCAGATGGGAAGAAGCATCTGGGAAATGTGAAATCCTGACACGGAGGCAGGTTTTTCAAACAGATAAATTATTTGAAGTTGTCGGTAAATTTTGTATTTTACACCCACCAGTCATAATAGTCTACAAACGTGCTAGCTCTTCAGTTTAAAGTCTGCAGCAGCAGTGCAGATCAATTGATGATACCATCCTTGTATCATTTCATATTTTTCTTGTCATTTAGAGAGATTAAAAGATAATAAATTGTACTAAACAGATGAAATTTAAACAACTGTTATTAAACTTGCTACAAAATGAACCCTGAATCGGATGCTGCTTCAATGTCAAGTCTCTATGGAAGTTGAAATATGTGGAAGATATTCCAGCATCTTCTGTCTGTTTGGTGTGAACAGCTGGCATGTTTCGTGTTATTTATTACCCATTAATATCAGTGGTTTGTAGAATTGGAATTGATCTTGTGGTTTAATAGGTAATATTTGTTGGTGTGTAGTATAGGCCTCTTATGTTGAGATCTCCAGAGATATCTTTGTGGGTACTTCTCTGAAAACAACTTTTTTTAAGATCTTTGTTTGTGTGGTAAATACATTTGTGAATAGCAGTTCTTATTCAATTCTATTGGAATTTGTCAAATTTCTTATTTGGCTTAAAAGATATTATTCCTGTTAATTAGCTTTTCTGTTCATGGCGGCTACCATGGTATTTTCCTTTGTACTTTGTCCGCAGATCCTGGGGCTGGGGAGCTCTACTTTTAGTCTAAAGTGCGTTGAAAATTTCTACATTAATTAATCAATTCAAACTGAGACTAACATGCTAAGTTTTCAACATGTAGCATTACGTTGGTAAAAAAGTTAAATCCATCCGAGCCATTAAGCCCATATGGCCAGTACATATCCCCGGTTTCTGTGGCCAATGGTGTAAGAGTGGGAAGATGATTTTAAATTATGACTTATTATATTCTTCATGCTCAATTTTGCTGCATAGGGTCCAGGAGCCTGCTCAAGGATACCTGGTAGGATCCAGGGGCGAAGCCCTGATAACGTTTAGACCACCGGAAGATTTTGCAAAATTGACATTTTAAGGGCAAAAAATACACCTCCTACACATAGGAAGAAGGTGTATACAAGTCAAAATTGATGGTAATAATAGATCTATAATACACAATAAACAATCTTGAAAAGCAATGTGAGGTGCAAGGGTGTAGCCAGCCTTTCGTTTGGTGGGGAGGGTGGGGTTGCCAAGGGAAATATTTGGACCTTTTAGCATATATTCTAGACCTTTTTATCATTTTATTATTGTCATTTTACTTTTGGGAGGATCGTATGACCCTGTTGACCGCCCCCCTCCCTTCCTCCTCCCTGTTACACCCATGCTGTATATGATGGTCAATGATCACTTTTTGATGAATATGTGTCATAATAAAGAAACCTTTTAATAGTTTTCAATAGTTCACTTTAGATGAACTTGATTTTTTTTAAACCATTGAATAGAGCGTGGGGTTGCCAAGGGAAATATTTGGACCTTTTAGCATATATTCTAGACCTTTTATCATTTTATTATTGTCATTTTACTTTTGGGAGGATCAGTATGACCCTGTTGACCGCCCCCTCCCTTCCTCCTCCCTGTTACACCCATGCTGTATATGATGGTCAATGATCACTTTTGATGAATATGTGTCATAATAAAGAAACCTTTTAATAGTTTTCAATAGTTCACTTTAGATGAACTTGATTTTTTTAAACCATTGAATAGAGCGTGGGGTTGCCAAGGGAAATATTTGGACCTTTTAGCATATATTCTAGACCTTTTATCATTTTATTATTGTCATTTTACTTTTGGGAGGATCATGTGACCCTGTTGACCGCCCCTCCCTTCCTCCTCCTGTTACACCCATGCTGTATATGATGGTCAATGATCACTTTTTGATGAATATGTGTCATAATAAAGAAACCTTTTAATAGTTTTCAATAGTTCACTTTAGATGAACTTGATTTTTTTTAAACCATTGAATAGAGCGTGGGGTTGCCAAGGGAAATATTTGGACCTTTTAGCATATATTCTAGACCTTTTTATCATTTTATTATTGTCATTTTACTTTTGGGAGGATCGTATGACCCTGTTGACCGCCCCCCTCCCTTCCTCCTCCCTGTTACACCCATGCTGTATATGATGGTCAATGATCACTTTTTGATGAATATGTGTCATAATAAAGAAACCTTTTAATAGTTTTCAATAGTTCACTTTAGATGAACTTGATTTTTTTTAAACCATTGAATAGAGCGTAGGGGTCTGGATCTACTCCACCCCACCCCTCTCACTGTCTTAGTTCCTGTATTCAATACTTTGTGTACTATAGACTGCTTGACATTTTCAAACTTTTTTCTCAAGATTTATATCCATAAGGGAATATATTTGGAATTTTCTTCAAGAAGTCTGCTCTTTAATATACATGAAGACCACAAATTTAACAGACTGAAATGCGCAGTCTTTGAATTAAAAGTTATAAGAAACGTTGGAGGTTTGAACACAAATATTTCACCCATGTTTGGGGATTTTTCATGCATATAAGTCAGCTTACTAAATATTCAAATTGCTAAAGAATACTTCTTGTGAAACATTAATCTTAAATCGATATGTACCTGGAATAACAATGGGCCTACTTAGTTTTCTAAAACTTTTAGAGAAAAAAAAAATCTATCCGCTTTTAGAGAGTAAATCATGTTTATAAACAGAGATATAAACCCACCTATTAAAAATTAAAACCTGGCTAAGTAAAAGACATTTTTTCAAAGAAAATATGAATGAAAATTTAAAATAGGTTCTCTTGTCCTTGCCCCATGTCTGTCCCTATAATGAAGATTTACACTTAATGAAAAACTAAGTCTTCAAACACTGATACATATTAGCTCCCTGATTTCAACAGCACAACAGCATCTGGAAATACTGTAAATTAAAAATTATTTTGCACAAAAATGTCAAAAATCACTTAAAGAGGCGATAAAGTCATATGTGCACAATATTTAGAATTCCTTTCAAATTTTTTGATTGGTTGAAATTTGCTGCGCGATTCGTTGTCTCGTATTGCAAGGTATATAGTTATTTAAAACGCTCATAAGGTCACCACACGAGATAGCCCAGATGCTTGCGGCGTTTGCAAATATCGTTTTTTTTCTTCAAATCAAGCCGTGAGTTCAAGCCCTGGTAGAATCATTTATTTTGACTTTTTGCTCTTTTTTTTCTCTCAGTAATTTTCATTTGGTGACTATCATTGTAGTATCATAATACTAAAATTTCACTTTCGCTTTCTGACAAAAAAGCATTAAAAAAAAACAAATAAGTTTCTCGTCACAGTAACGTAATGCATTGTGTATGTAATTCTGCACACACAACGTACATGCTAGTGTCTGGCTGTACTGTGTGGTACAAACAGACAGAGGATCAGATCTTGCCTCCACAACCGGAAGTGACCTTAAAATAAAGTATCCCCCATTTTTACCGTATTTTACTGAGACGAGCCTCCCTCTTTAAAATGGTTCCCACCCAAATCCTCCAAAAGGAGATGGAATGCAGTAATATCTCTTCTCAGATGGGCACACAATAGCAACAACACGAGACACCAACCTTAACAGATTTCAATAGTGACATATAACACTACAAGAAATCCCTTATATCATCACATGCACCCACACAACATTTTGAATCAATGAATTAAATCACATCATTAATATGTCGCATCTTACAAACAATCTAACGTGATCATCATTTTGTACAATATTGATCCTCAATCTCAAGACTAAGATTTGATCACTTTCTAATGGACAAAACCACAAGTGTGAAAACAATTCCATGTGTATTCTCCTGACCACATTTTTAGGGGATTCTGAGAGAATTTAGAGGTATTTAAAGCGCCAAAGTTTCCCCTAAAACATTTTTCATTCTTCTTTATATTTGCTTTAAAACAATGAATTATTTTAACACCTTTTGAAGATTCCGATCATCAAAAAGAGTGAAACAATTGCATGCTCCAGAAATCAATTTAGCAATTAAGCTATTTTGGAAAACCGGTCACAAAAAGCTATAATCCTCTTTCAAGGAAAAGTAAGTGATTGCCAGTCATCAGAACAATGGTTGAATACTACAAGCAAATCTTATGCAATGGCATCAAGATAAATGGAGGTTGCGTCAATGTTGATATTATATCTACCTACTGTGGTGTAGCGGTTATCATACACCTGTCTACAGACTCCGAGGTCCTGGGTTCAAGCCTGGGTTGGGTAGACACGCCAGTGTACCACAACTGGTTATCAAAGGCCGTGGACATTGACTTGGTTGTCGATGTTATGTCTGTCCGTACGTCGTACCTGTGTTCTCGTCCGGGTCGTATTAAGCGTTTCGTGATAGCATTGTTACTATCATAAATAAATATGCAGGGGAAGACCCCGTCATTATAATTGTGTGTTCACTCGTCGTCGTCGTGTTGATATTACCATTTTGAAACTTGGATCAAAAACTATAGGCCTAATATTTTTCCTTAAACTGGAAGACTGTTGTAAGGAGCTCAACATTTCTTTTTATAGTAAAGATGCTACTGTAAGAGTACTTGAATATCATCTTGTGAATAACTTCTTTTACTTGGAAGAAGGATTGCTTTCTTACCATTTTTGGTAATAAAAATAACCAAAGAGGATAATAAGTCCCTTCTACCTAGAATTGTGTGAGACAAATTACTGTTAAATACACGTCATTGAGTGACCTCTCTTTTGTAAAGATCCTTAAGCCATCTCATTCGAAGTGAGAAATTTGATAAGCTTCAAGAAAGGTTATAAATGGCATCCATACTTAAGGACAGTCGTTAGTTTACGGTTGGGTGTATTTTAGTAAGAAATGTTATGAAAGGCTTATGAAGTCACTCTGACATCTGTTTACCTCTGAGGTCACAATAGTAGTTAGTCTGTAGAAAACACGTACTTTCGTGAAAGTTTTATGATAATTTAGAGACAGGAATTTGTTGATTCATGTTTGATAAATTCTTAAAATAATTTAACTTCCTGTCAAAATGTTTTAAATACACTGATTTTGGATGTGCTGTGAGAAGAACTCAAACAACCAACAGAGTACAACATCTGTTGAGAGAAGAACTCAAACGACCAACAGAGTACAACATCTGTTGAGAGAAAACTTAAACGACCAACCAAGTACAACATCTGTTGAGAAAAGAACTCAAACGACCAACTGTGTACAACATCTGTTGACAGAATAATTCAAATGGCCCACCAAGTACAACATCTGTTGAGAGAAAAACTCCAACGACCAACCAAGTACACCATCTATTAAGAGAAGAACTCCGACAACCAACCAAGTACAACATTGTTGACAGAAGAACTCAAATGACCAACCAAGTACAATACCTGTTGAGAGAAGAACTCAAACGACCAACCAAGTACAACATTTGTTGACAGAAGAAATTATTAAGAAGTCTAACAAAAGTCTTGTTCCAGACAATATTCATCCAAACGTTTTTGCAGCTTGAATTTGAAATAATATTTTGTTCAACTTGAACAATTTTGCTACTCTGCAGTTCTTGGGCAGAAACTTTGAATATTTGTTTTGAAATAATCTATCACCATCTTGGTCAGATTTGTGTAAACTACTCTACTGATTATTTCTGTGTTTCATTTAATTGTGATTGACTGACTGACTGACTGACCGACCAACCGACCGAACGAACGACCGACCGACCGACCGACTGATCGATCGATTTACGAGTTCTTTTGGGCCTGGTTTTTCAGTTACAATTCCCATTTACCTTTGTTTTGTATCAGACTTGACCTAGGGCCTACAATGAACACTTAAAATTGTTATAATTTTATTTGCAAGAAGATCACTCACTGAGTGATACCTAATAACCTCACAAAACCCAGTGACCAATCCATGAGCTCCAATTTGACTGGAGTAGATTAACGAATCAACTATCTACATGAGGGGAGCATTAACTGATTGTAATTACTTGCAGAGAGCAAATAGCATGGATTCATTTTGCAAATGTGTAATGAGGTTGTATCCCCAGGGATTTATTTTGCATAGGTGTAATGAGGTTGTATCCCCAGGGATTCATTTTGCATATGTGTAATGAGGTTGTATCGCCAAGGATTCATTTTGCATATGTGTAATGAGGTTGTATCCCCAAGGATCATTTTGCATATGTGTAATGAGGTTGTATCCTTAAGGATTCATTTTGCATATGTGTAATGAGGTTGTATCCCCAGGGATTCATTTTGCATATGTGTAATGAGGTTGTATCCTTAAGGATTCATTTTGCATATGTGTAATGAGGTTGTATCCCCAGGGATTCATTTTGCATATGTGTAATGAGGTTGTATCCTTAAGGATTCATTTTGCATATGTGTAATGAGGTTGTATCCTTAAGGATTCATTTTGCATATGTGTAATGAGGTTGTATCTCCAAGTGATATCATTTTTACCTCTGCCAACGAAGTTGAACGGAGGTTATGTTTTCACCTGTGTTTGTTTGTTTATCTGTCTGTCGTCTAGATACTGTACCTCAAGAACTGATGATTATTGGATTTGGATTAAAGGCCAGTTGTCTCTAACGTTACGAGGTAAATGAAATTCAAATCCTGTGTTTTGATTGGTAGAAACACAGTGGTATAGTGTGCACTTACAATGATAAGCCAATCAGTATTGTTTTGGAATAAATTGTACGCAGCCACATTTTAATCAAGACAGATGGCCTTTAAATTTTGGTGTGGTCAGTGCTTAAGAAAGAAGTGATTAGAAGTTAAGATATTGGAACACTGTAGGGGAAGGGTGCAAGACATTTTAAGATGATTCTGTCTGTCATCAAGATATCTCCAGAAGCGAGGTTTCAATATTGATTAAATTTGGTGTGTGGTTTTGTTACTGTTTGTTAAAGTAGTGATTAAAATTTGGGACTACTTAGAACATGGGAAGGGTAGAAATTGAGGGGTGGGGATGTTTTAGGATGAGATCTGTCAAGACATAAGGTGTCAAGACATAACTTGAAACTTTCCAATGGAATGTGCTGAACAATGACTTTGTGCTCTGAATGAAGATCCAAACAATCAATTTTATGGAATCAAAGAGACTTACATCAAGTGTTCTCTGGAATCAATGAAAATGAAACATTGGATTCTGCCATGAATGGAAAATGATGGAACGTGAATTCCTGGCTGAATAGAGCTAAAACAATGACGCTTCACTTGAATAAAACTGAAAACAATGGTATGACCTTGAAAGAAATCCAGTCAGAAGATAATCTTCAAGTGTTTAGATTGCAAATGATCATTAGAGATCAAACTTGGGGATGATAGACTCTGGAATTCTGAGGTAGATTATATTGGGTGTGGGGATCAAATGAACTTTAATTATTCTAGACATGTTGGAATTACACTCTAGAGAGTGTTAATATTCTTGTCGGAAAGGTTTTCATGTAATGTTGTATTTTTTTGGTTAAAAACATCAATATATTTGCTTTTGCCCAATTCAATTGAAATAATGCCACTTGTCAATTGTGTGATTCAATCCTACACCGGACAAGGTGAGTCATTGCCAAAGTGGGTGACCAAAACATGTACATTGACGCACCCCTCAATCACTTAGGTGACTGACATCTTGTGAAATGATCAACATTCCCCAAATCACTCACCTCTGTACAAAGTCAATTAGTCTGAAGTAAATTGACTCACCCCAGAGTCACTCTGGTGACTGATAACTTGCTACAATGACACACATATCACTGTTTCATATGTAAATGACTCACCTTTGACTGATATTGCCAGGGGTAGTAGGGGTGAGTCATACACACTGACAAGTGTATAACTAATTATTAGGGCCTATGAATTTGAAGATCTTTGGAAAAAGGACAGAAAATGTTTAAAATCAAAAAGTCATCTCTGAAATTTGTAATGCTTTTTTTTTTTTTGGGAGGGGGACAGCAAAAATTTTCCCCCGAAGTGATGCCACTGCTTGGCAGACATCACGGTAGCCAGACATCCTCTGATCTTTGTGTACTTTCACACCATGTTTGACCCCCATCTGAACCCTATGAGCTAGATCCCTGCTGCCTGGTAGGTTAAACCAACTTTGCAACTTATTCGTCACTGCTGTCAAAGTTGATAACTCCATCCTTTAAGTGCACACATTGATTTATAATGATTTTAATGCCTGATACATGGGAGGCTTACTCTTTAATGAGTCAGTGAAGGATCATTCATGACCAGCCGAACATACCACACATTCCCTGGCGTCTCATTGGCCGTAATCCACATAGCAGATGGTTCAAGTTGACTGGAGCCAATCCACTAATATATATCCACTGGACTTGTGGCAAGGGTATATGATAAAAGTTATGAATCAGGGAAGTGTGGCTCAATGGTTGGTTATTGTAGCTACAACTCCACTGAGGATTCAATAATATTTAGAGACGGATGCTGTGTAATGTGTGCATGGATGCTACTTTCCTGGAGTATAAGCAGAGTGATATGATCTCCTTCAGAGTAAGTGAATTAAGTTCTGCGTTGGATATTTATTTGATCAGCCTTATTGATAGTCCACATGTTGTTTTGAATGGTAATGGCAGGATCAGTAGATGTAGTGGGAAAATCCCACTTATTGTGTAGGATTTAATTTCATCATTTTTGAAACCTGAAACATTTCAAAACTAAAACCCTAACCTAACCCCAGACCCTAGATAACCCTTAAAATTAATAGAAGCGAAAATGATGAAATTATTCAAATGAAAAATTTAGGGTAAAAACAGCAACATTTTTGGAGTATGCTTTACCACATACAAATTGGGATGGGATATTTGCCCACATCATCATCTTTACATATGGTATCGTGTGTGGTGTAAACATTGTGCAATGTTCTGCACAGACCCCTAGCTCATGTGAATGTTGAATAAATGTTTGCATTTGAAAAAAATCTTCCAGTTATAATCATGATAATATATAACTATGATAATAATTTGGTACAAACTATGGGGGTACAGCCCCCTCTTAAAGGATAGTCCCTCTGAGGGGTGCAATTTGAATAGGCCATAAATTTGCCGAGTATAAAGCAGTACAGCTGTGGACTCTGTATGTTTGTGAGATGGGTTTCCCATGAAACTTGTTTGTGCTCCAAACACTGCTCAGCGGAGTAGTCGTTTCTTTGTTGTTGTTTGGACTTACATTTTAGGTATGCATTACCGACAATTGCCTGAAGGAAGAAAATAAGCGCTGCAACAAAATAATTCAACCAGGGAATTAATGGAACCACGGCTTCATCACACTCCCATTCATGTAGGTTATAGCTTGCTCAGACTCAGGTATCTGAACAAGTTTTATACATTTTTGTAACCTTGACATTTCAAGATTTATAAGATATCATCATGCAAAAAGATTATTTTGTAACTTTAGAATTGACTATGAAGAAAATGTCAGTGGGTTAAGGAAATTATGGGGGCCTATGTTGGGATGTATATATAAGCTCAACATTGGTTACATCCTCCACAACTTGGTTTGATACATTTTTATTGTATTAACCTGGTTTTGTCTAAATGGTTTGCATGTATGGAGGCAATATGAGTAAATCGGATATCATGCATGCAGTATGCAAATACATCAAGTGTTTTAATCATGATCCATGGGCAGGCTTCTCTTTATCTTTTCTTCATAATAGTTTATCTGCCACATGCAGTTGATTAGGAGAGTTATGCATGTACAGTATTACCCATATAAACCAGACACTGAAACAGACTTTTGTCATCATTTTTAAACCCTTGGAAGATTTGCCTCACTTTATTACCAGCAGCAATCGCAATTAACTTATATGTCCTTTGTCAACTCAGAATTAATGGTCATTGAGAATCCATAGATCTTTTAACCAACGGTATTGGTGGCATGTGTCCTATTACAAATTTGCTGTGCCCCGTAATGAAAACAGCTACCGTTAAACATTTTCTGTCCATTTTCTGCCATTCCCGACATAATTATCAGTTGAGTTGATAAAAATTCAATTTTGATCACTGTTTCCATACATCACTTTGATAAGCTATCTTTTAAAATTTCACATCTTGTTTCACCATTTGCAAAATAAATGAAAAATATATAAAAAGGCAGTCTATGGTTAGGACCATGAATGACATTGGTATTTGGGTGTTTCCATTTGAACCTCCAGAATTTGTTCTGCAGATACATCCAGGCAAATACAGAAGAGGGGATATAGCATCTAACCGTCCCTACGTCCATTCACATCTATTGTCCGTCCGACCACAAGCATTGTTCAGCCAGGCTTAGAAAATACAAAAAAAGTCACTCACCAGCCATTTATATAGCTTGGCGAGTAAATTAGATGAAACCAGTATTTTCACTCTGGAAGTATTTTAAACTACTCGCCAACACTTTCAACTGAAATTTGACAATTTTCGCGACTTCATGACCGTTCATATATAAAAATATAGCAAGAGATCTCACACACACAATAAAACAAAGTAGGTACTAAGAATTGGTTTAAAAAACAAATTAAAGGAGCATCCGACCAAAACGAGATGGCGCTCGTTTTTGCGAATTTTACAGATATGTTATCGACAACAGATTAATAAACTTCAGGCCTCCATAGCCCACATATGACGTGAGGGCAAAGGTCACTTGAATTTTCATATTTAACAGAAAATGTGCTCTCCCGCTGTGTGCTATATAATATGCGCTCACTATTCAGTCTAGTGTTCCTTCAAATCAACAACATGCACAAACTTTGGATTTGGAAACATTAATTTCAGGCCCACTGGCACAAACAAGTATGGCAGAAAGTTTACACTCAATGCCTGTTTTGGCGCAGTATATACGTACTGTGAGCAGTATACTGTACTGCTATACTGTAGTAGTACATACTATACTAGTCTGATATTCAGCGGCAGGAAATTTGTTTCTGGACTATTTTGGAAAGATAAAGTATTCTATGCGTTAGGAAAGCTCAGAAGCTCCGCCCACTTAAAGAGATGAGCCTTTTGGTGTCCATGAATAACTAGACTGCGTTTATGTTTTCTCATTTTATTTTCTACATTGTTTAAAACATATTCATGTAGTTTTAAATCAAATGTACCTGTATGTGATGTGAAAACGGGTACACAACTAACAATACATGTATGTGATGTGAAAACGGGCAACAACTAACAATACATGTATGTGATGTGAAAACGGGTACACAACTAACAATACATGTATGTGATGTGAAAACGGGCAACAACTAACAATACATGTATGTGATGTGAAAACGGGTACACAACTAACAATACATGTATGTGATGTGAAAACGGGTACACAACTAACAATACATGTATGTGATGTGAAAACGGGTACACAACTAACAATACATGTATGTGATGTGAAAATGGGTACACAACTAACAATACATGTATGTGATGTGAAAACGGGTACACAACTAACAATACATGTATGTGATGTGAAAACGGGTACACAACTAGCAATACATGTATGTGATGTGAAAACGGGTACACAACTAGCAATACATGTATGTGATGTGAAAACGGGCAACAACTAACAATACATGTATGTGATGTGAAAACGGGCAACAACTAGCAATACATGTATGTGATGTGAAAACGGGCAACAACTAACAATACATGTATGTGATGTGAAAACAGGTACACAACTAGCAATACATGTATGTGATGTGAAAACGGGTACAAACTAACAATACATGTATGTGATGTGAAAACGGGTACACAACTAACAATACATGTATGTGATGTGAAAACGGGTACACAACTAACAATACATGTATGTGATGTGAAAACGGCAACAACTAACAATACATGTATGTGATGTGAAAACGGGTACACAACTAACAATACATGTATGTGATGTGAAAACGGGTACACAACTAACAATACATGTATGTGATGTGAAAACGGGTACACAACTAACAATACATGTATGTGATGTGAAAACGGGTACACAACTAACAATACATGTATGTGATGTGAAAACGGGTACACAACTAACAATACATGTATGTGATGTGAAAACGGGTACACAACTAACAATACATGTATGTGATGTGAAAACGGGTACACAACTAACAATACATGTATGTGATGTGAAAACGGGTACACAACTAACAATACATGTATGTGATGTGAAAACGGGTACACAACTAGCAATACATGTATGTGATGTGAAAACGGGTACACAACTAGCAATACATGTATGTGATGTGAAAACGGCAACAACTAACAATACATGTATGTGATGTGAAAACGGGCAACAACTAGCAATACATGTATGTGATGTGAAAACGGGCAACAACTAACAATACATGTATGTGATGTGAAAACAGGTACACAACTAGCAATACATGTATGTGATGTGAAAACGGGTACACAACTAACAATACATGTATGTGATGTGAAAACGGGTACACAACTAGCAATACATGTATGTAATGTGAAAACAGGTACACAACTACCAATACATGTATGTGATGTGAAAACGGGTACACAACTAACAATACATGCATGTGATGTGAAAACAAGTACACAACTAGCAATACATGTGTGTGATGTGAAAACGGGTACACAACTAGCAATACATGTATGTGATGTGAAAACGGGTACACAACTAGCAATACATGTGTGTGATGTGAAAATGGGTACACAACTAGCAATACATGTATGTGATGTGAAAACAGGTACACAGCTAACAATGACTTAAAAAACATCAGATCATCTCAAAGATCTTAAAACATGAACTTAATTTTTTTCAAAATTCAAAGCAGGTTTTTCTTTTGTTTTGCTTTTTTTCAAATTGATTGTAACATACTCATGCATCCGCCTCTGCCACTCCTCTCTCACTCACTCTTATCTTGCTCCCCTGCCCCTCTCTGCCCCACTTGTAACACCGATCTCTCCATCAAGCATATTTTCTTAACCTGTCCCCTATACCAGAACTCCAGATCTCTTCTCTCCTCAATCTCTGATCTATTCAAACACAATTCTTCCTCAAACATCAACTTCCTCCGCAACAACCTCTTCCACCACATATAATCTCCTACCCTTCTACACCTAACCTTACTCACCTTTTTCTTTTCACCTAAATTTTTCCCCCCACATTCAGCCTTTCCCCCTTATCTCCCTTACAAACCTTCCATCTCCTCACTATCCTAACTTGTACACCATTATTTATTAACACCCTCTTGGCACATTTGACTCTGACTGTCGCAGTGCCGTTAAACATCAAGAAACCAAACCATACTCCTCCAGTTTAAGATCAAATGTACATGTATGCAACGTGGAAAAGGATATATGCAATTGACAGTGACTTGAATACTATCATTGGATCTTTCATTTTTTTCTTTAAAAAAACACAACCCTCCCCAAGTAACTACTTGCAAAGTTTTGTTTAATTCTCTTGTAATCGCAACACAATAACACCTGGGAATAGACCACATGGTCAAATACGTAACAAAAAATAAAGCAAAGACTTTACCCACAAAGATATAGCATTCCCACCCATGTTGACACTAACGCATTTATTGCAAGCTACTTGAGCCAATCAGATTTATCTGTGTAGCTGGGTCACGCAGTAAATTGCTGCAGAACCCCCGACACAGGTTTCATATGGGTGGGGCACTAAAACATGAGACCGACGTAAATATTTTTTGAATAATTAACACAAATTAGGCCTATTTGAAAACCATTGGCTTTAAAAATTACGAGATATTGCACAATTTTTACAGGTACTTCATACAATACTGTTCGCTGTATGTAAACAGTGTATATGTCCACACACATATAAGGTGGTGTTTTGGACAATTTAAGTTTATGGCTATTGGCCAAATATTGATTTATGTTTCGGATTTTAATGGAAATACCACTTAATTTTGTGTGTGTGTGTGGAGGCATTTTTTTAGTAAAGAAAAAACACAAGACAGTATTTATTGTAAGCATGTTACCCGAAATAAAGCAATTCATTATAAATATCAAAAAGAGATTTTCACTCGCAATGGCTTTATTAAGTGTGGCGAGTAACGTAGCATACTATCATATCTTTACATGGCGAGTAGGCGAATGATTCTTCCCAGCCTGTGTTCAGCTATTAGGGAGCGAAAGATTTCTGCCCTCAGAAAGGAATTTGAACTACTTATCTAGCTCTGTTGAATAGGAATTTATATAATAGCTACTTAAAAGAATATGCATTCCTGACATGAATAGCAATTAAAATATGTGTTCTGACATGAAAAGAAGTTAAACAATAGCTCTGACCCTTCAAAAGAATTTGTAATTATGTGTCTTGGGATAAATAGGAATATAGTAACAAAAATAATGAATAAGTGAACAATGCTTCTGGCACTTTAAAAGAATATCAATTGTAATTAAGTGTCTTGGGGATGAATTTGAACTTAAAAGAATACCCAATTTAGAATTTGTTGCATTTTGTATTCTAAATGACAGTGCACTTTGCTATTCAAACCTGGGGAGATTATCCCTGAACATTTAAACTTAGAACTTGGTCAAAGTTTGTTTTTAGAAATGGTCAACTGCTCATGACAGGTCAGGCTAAAATGATAACTTCCTGGTATAGGTATAAGCCATGCCCCTTATAGCTGAATTATGTCCTCACAATGCCCTGATATAAGCCATGCCTTGATAGCTGAATTATGTCCACACAATGCCTGATATAAGCCATGCCTTTGATAGCTGAATTATGACCTCACAATGCCCTGATATAAGCCATGCCCTTGATAGCTGAATTATGTCCCTGATTACTGGGGTGATATTATTTAAAACACATATCAGTACTGTATATATGAGTCCTGCAACCAAGTGGTGTAACTAAGGGGTGTGCAGGGGGAGGGGGGGGGGGGGACAGAGCAGCCTCAATCAGATTTTTGTCAGAAAATTTCATCTCTAATTGGAAAACATTTTCTTTTGCAAAATATGAACCTTAAGATCAGAAGAAGCAATTAACTATTTTGCAGTGTTTTGTAGATTTTAAGTTGTTTGTTTACCAAGTGATTAATAAAAAAGACTTAGATGATTATGCTGTCATTAGAACATCCTTGGCTTGAAGTTCACAGACATACTGGAAAAAGACAAAAATGGGTTCCAGGTTTTTTTTTTTATGGCAGGAGGGGGAAAACGTCCTTCAGCCTCTCTAATAAAAGATGGCTTACATATAATTTTCGGCATAAAAAGGTATGTTTGTGGGTGCCTGATGGGTGTAAGAAGGATCACTTATCTGAGGGCTAGGACCCCCCCCCCCCAAAAAAAAACAAAAAAACAACACACACACTTGAAACTTAACTTTCCTTCAAAGATTGCAGTTATTATCTCTTTCACAATTTTGGGAATTTCCTTTATTTTCATGAAAATTTTCTTTAATTCTCCTTCATTTTGGTGAAGTTTCCTTACATTTTTTTCTTGTGGAAAATTCCTGCAATTTTTGAGAAATTTTCTTTAATTTTACCAATTACTTTTTTTTTATATAGTTATGCCACTGTGTTAACTTGCCTATAGTTTAGTTTAGTACCTTTTAGCTGCTATGTGTTAAGAGTGAAGCAGAAATTAATTAATAGCTCTATCTTATGATAATAAACTCAATGCTCTGTTAATAGACTTTTCAAATATAGTTGTTCTCTGAACTTTCCACCAAAAGTATCACAAAACATGTCTTAGATTTTTGTGGACAGCTGACGTAGGCTAAACTAACCAGATCAATGCATGTGGATTCTTTTGCATCATTTTGTGACTATAAGGCAGGACATTAACACAAACGTATAGATGTGGATCAAACTTAACACCAAAGCTGTGTGGCACAAAATAAAGGGAGTAGTTCCCAAATACCCAGCAATACTAAGAGCAGTGGATAGCCAGGCTTTCTCAAAAAATAAAAGCAGCAGGGCAATATGCTTGCTGGAACTGTAGGCTCTAATTGATGAGACTCGTGATATGCGGGCCATGAATTATTCTTTTTCCAGCGTTTCTTTGATGATAGTGGAATGCTGTGTTTAATCCATTCAGATTCCTTGTTCTTTGTCAATATGACTTGTAGTGCTGGGTATTAGTACCTTTGGCACAGTTACTTTCTCGATATAGCAACATCTGGCACGGTATGATATTTGTCTGGTAATGATGAGTAGTATTGTCTTTACAAGGTCCAACCATGATTGGCTGATACCAAGATTTGTAGCAGTGGGAAACTGGCAAAGCTGTGTGTGGTAGAGGACAGGTTATGGTCGATATTGTCCAGAGCCCCCACTGTAAAAATACGCTCACAAATCTTTTTTATAAACATCTTAACTTTTCACAATGTTTTAAAATCAAAAGAACATTACATGGCAAATACACTTTTGAAGTTTATTAGCCGATTTCATTTTGGTTAATTCACAGCTGTATGAAGACATTTATACATAACATACTATTTTGGCTGCCATCTTGGATAGCAGCCATATTTTAAGTCCCAAGTTACAAATTCTAAGTCCTTAAAAGAGTTTCATGACATTGTCTCATGCATTTGTACCACTTCTATTGGTTGGGTTGACTTGAAATAAACATTTAAGATGTAGATTTGAGTCCAATTGTGTTATTTTTTAGATTTGAGGGCACAATTTTCTAAGCTCGAGTCCCAGACCTGACCTTGGCCTTCATATTCGGGCACCTCGGGACCTAAAGAACAACTGTGCCAAGCATGGTGCTTTTAATCACGTATTGGATACCACCTAAATTTGGACCAAACTAATTTGACTTAAAAATGAAATTACAACAACCAGTCGAAAGTTTGATGACAGGTAGCATATTTCCTGCCATAGCAAGGCAGCTGAAGGTCACATGTATTGTTTAAGAACTACACATTTTTGGACTCCTCATGAGCAGCCGAGTAATTTGATATGCAAGTCGATGGGACTGGGGTATTTTGAATATTGACCCTTTAATGACCTTTGACCTTGGATTGCCCTCGACCCATACTTTTGGGCACCCCTCTAGATTTGTCCCATAGAACCTAAATAATGACTGTACAAAGTTTGGTGCTTTAATCCATCAAGTATAAATAGAAGCAAAATTTGAACCTAAGCCACCTGACTAAAAAAGTTGTGTTATGTTTTATAATACATGCTAAAAATTATATGGTGTAGCCCTAACGGGAATTGTAAGCTTTGTTAAAATGAAAACCAGTTAAAAAAAAAATCATTAATTTAGTAAAACTCTACAAAACCAAAACATAAAATAAAGAAAGCTAGTCAATAAATAGGTACCAGTGAAAAAAACATAACCTATTTGATGTATATGTTAAGTGCCCCTAATCTAAGTAAGCACCCACCCAGCATTTGTTTCTGATAACATAATTCATTTGATTAATTTGAAGACGTCAAATACTCGAGTGTTGTTACATTCATTGCTAAATCTTTCATCTTAATCTTTTCGGTGGGGCATCGCTGCTCTAGTTAAAGTTATACCTTGAAAGTCCTTTGAGGTATGAAGTAGATGCCTGTAAAGTCCTGCATAAACTGTCAATGCAAATCTGAATAATTTCTTCCTTGAAAGTATTACACAATGCCCCTGACCTACATTTATATATTTCAGCTCTATATTCATGTATTAGTGGTGATATAATTAATGCATTTGGGAAATATATTAAAATCCCCTATGAATGCGCTTCACAATTTGTTAAGCATTGCATTCACTTTTAAGTAGCTGGTGGCCAAAAAGTGAGGGTGTATTTAATATGAGTCTCACACTAAAGCGAATACCTTTCTTGCACCCAGTGGTGGAGTATCATACAACCTACTAAACCCCAACCTGAGTCACTCAAAATTTGCATGTGTTTTCCTGTTAAATTTGGGAATTAATTTGTTTGCTCGTACGCGATAGGTTCGACATTTCTGTCAAAACAGACCGTGATTTCTATTGGTTAAAATCCACACAAACTGGCAAAAACTAATGCCCTCACTTTTCATCCACCAGCTCCTTTAAAACAGAAAAACACTCGCAAAGAATAACCAGAATACAAATAATCTGGTCCAGATACAATATCCAGCCAATTTCATGTGTCCACCACCCATTTTTCACGAAATAAGATTTTCTTGCAAATTTCTTCGAAATTCAACCCCACCCAGAATTTTTTAGTAAGGAAGGGGGGGGTTTACAAAATTGGCCTTCTAAGCGAAGTGCCACCATCAGTTGGTGTGTAGCGTACCAAGTTATGCCCTCAGATTGCCTGAAATGGTACTTAGGGGTGAAGCCCTGTTAGGGATCAAGTCCTGTTAGGGGTGAAGCTCTGTTAGGGTTGAAGCTCTGTTAGGGGCCCCGGTGAAGCCCTGTTAGGGATGAAGCCCCGTTAGGCGTCAAGCCCTGTTTAGGGGTCAAGCCCTGTTAGGGGTCAAGCCCTGTTAGGGGTCAAGCCCTGTTAGGGGTCAAGCCCTGTTAGGGGTCAAGCCCTGTTAGGGGTCAAGGCCTGTTAGGGGTCAAGCCCTGTTAGGGGTCAAGCCCTGTTAGGGATCCAAGGGGCAAAGCCCTGTGTTTCATGTGATTTTGATTGCAGAATATCTCCTTAATATTGAGTCAAAATCCAGGGTCTAATTAAGCCTTGCATTTCTCATAATTTGATAGCAGAAAGTTGTTTAAAATTATGTTAAATGTGTGGACGAATCCTCTGGAAGGCTGAAAGCTCTGCATTTCTAGCGATTCTGAGAGCAAAAAATTGCTTAATATTGTCACAACTCTCAAGGTTGAAGCACTTTCAGGTCTAAGAAGGGAAGCTACTGGAAGTCCTGAGTTTCTTGTGATTTGATAACAAAATATTGCTTAAATCCAGGGTGAGGGCACTGCACTTTTAATGGCAGAAAATGGTTTACAATTTGGTCAAATCTAAGGAGAAGCTTTTTTGGTAGCAAAAAAATTGTTTGAAGTTGTGCCAAATCATAGGGGTGAAGACCTGGTAGAGAAAGCCCCAATTCCTTATATGGTCTCGTGATTTTCATAGCAGAAAATTGCTTTAAAATATGTTAAATCTAAAGGCGATGCTCCCGAAAGTATTTCTTGTGGTTTTGATAGCAGAAAATTGCTTAATACTGTGTCAAATCCAGGGTCAAAGTGTCTTGGTACAGCTGGGGGCAAAGCCCCAGAAACTAAGCGTTTTTTGGCATGATTTTGGTATTAAAAATTTGTTTCAAAATCTAATATTTTGGAACATAGGGTCGCATTGAGTACAATGTCACACTTGGGATGATTTTAAATGAGCACTCGACCAAAAAGTGCGGACGTATTTTATTAGAGTCTCCAAAATAATTCAGTGCGTGTCTTGTATAGGCTATACCGGGGTAGGTACACACACACAATCATAGAGTCTCTCTCAGGATATGAATGTTCATAGATCTGCTGCATTGCTGATCATACACATGCAGTAGGGTATCATACACATGCAGTAGGGTATCATACACATACAGTAGGGTATCATACACATACAGTAGGGTATCATACACATACAGTAGGGTATCATACACATACAGTAGGGTATCATACACATACAGTAGGGCATCACACATACAGTAGGTATCATACACATACAGTAGGGTATCATACACATACAGTAGGGGTATCATACAGTAGGGTATCATACACATACAGTAGGGTATCATACACATACAGTAGGTATCATACACATACAGTAGGGTATCATACACATACAGTAGGGTATCATACACATACAGTAGGGTATCATACACATACAGTAGGGTATCATACACATACAGTAGGGTATCATACACATACAGTATGGTATCATACACACATACAGTAGGGTATCATACACATACAGTAGGGTATCATACACATACAGTAGGTACATACAGTAGGGTATCATACACATACAGTAGGTATCACATACAGTAGGGCATACACATACAGTAGGGTATCATACACATACAGTAGGGTATCATACACATACAGTAGGGTCATACACATACAGTAGGGTATCATACACATACAGTAGGTATCATACACATACAGTAGGGTATCATACACATACAGTGGGGTATCATACACATACAGTAGGGTATCATACACATACAGTAGGGTATCATACACATACAGTAGGGTATCATACACATACAGTGGGGTATCATACACATACAGTAGGGTATCATACACATACACATACAGCACATACATACATGCAGCAGGGTATCATACACATACAGTAGGGCATCATACACATACAGTAGGGTATCATACACATACAGTAGGGTATCATCACACAGTAGGGTATCATACACATACAGTATACAGTAGAGTATCATCATACACATACAGTAGGGTATCATACATATACACAGGGTATCATACACATACAGTAGGGTATCATACACATACAGTAGGGTATCATACACATACATACAGTGCAGTCATACACATGCAGGGGTATCATACACATACAGTAGGGTATCATACACATACAGTAGGGCATCATACACATGGGGGTATCATACACATACATAGGGCATATCATACACATACAGTGTGGGTAGGGTATCATACACATACAGTAGGGTATCATACACATCATACACATACAGTAGGGTATCATACACATACAGTAGGCATACATACACATACAGTAGGGTATCAGTAGGGTATCATAAGTAGGGTATCATACACATACAGTAGGGCATCATATCATACAGTAGGGCATCACATACAGTGGGGTATCATACACATGCAGTAGGGTATCAGTAGGGTATCATACACATACATCATACAGTACAGGGGGTATCATACACATACAGTAGGGTATCATACACATACAGTAGGGTATCATACAGTAGGGTATCATATCACATACAGTACAGTAGGTATCATCATACACATACAGTAGGGTATCATACACATACAGTGGGGTATCATACACATACAGTAGGGTATCATACACATACAGTAGGGTATCATACACATACAGTAGGGTATCATACACATACAGTAGGGTATCATACACATACAGTACACATACAGTAGGGTATCATACACATACAGTAGGGTATCATACACATACAGTAGGGTATCATACACATACAGTAGGGTATCATACACATACAGTAGGGTATCATACACATGCAGTGGGGTATCATACACATGCAGTGGGGTATCATACACACGCAGTAGGGTATCATACACATACAGTAGGGTATCATACACATACAGTAGGGTATCATACACATGCAGTAGGGTATCATACACATGCAGTAGGGTATCATACACATGCAGTAGGGTATCATACACATGCAGTAGGGTATCATACACATACAGTGGGTATCATACACATACAGTAGGGTATCATACACATACAGTAGGGTATCATACACATACAGTAGGGTATCATACACATACAGTAGGGTATCATACACATACAGTAGGGTATCATACACATACAGTAGGGTATCATACACATACAGTAGGGTATCATACACATACAGTAGGGTATCATACACATACAGTAGGGTATCATACACATACAGTAGGGTATCATACACATACAGTAGGGTATCATACACATACAGTAGGTATCATACACATACAGTAGGGTATCATACACATACAGTAGGTATCATACACATACAGTAGGGTATCATACACATACAGTAGGGTATTATACACATACAGTAGGCCTAGCTGTGTAGGGTAATCACTCATTGTTAGGACTCAACAAATGCACACCAAGTTTATTTTGTTACTGTTTTTTTCTTGTAAACATGGTCACCCAATAAACTTTGCTTTGAGTTGGCTTCTTTTCATGGTTAGAATGCATTTCAACGGTCATTTAGTAATGATTCAGCCACGAGTTCTTCCATCGAGTCTTAGTCTAGTGTCATTAGGCATTAAAGGTAATATTAGGCATTAAGGACATGATATTTTGAAAAGGAGTTAATTATTAAACTAACGTTAGAGTCCAATACTCTGAGTCCGTCATACGTTACTGCAGTATTAGCATAGGATACTTCATTCGTTAAAAATACCAAGCTTTAAGTTTTAACTGTAGGTGCAATAATTTTGTCGCTCTTGTACGTACCATACCAATGCTTAACGTGTACAGAAGTTACACACACACACAATGAATGTTCAAGATCACTCAGCGAGTGAACAAACTTTCATCGAGATTAAATATATGAAAAACGGATCACAAAAATTGATTGGATGATATGCCCGTAAATAAAAAAGATGCCCTCACTCGAGAGCTCCTTTAAGAATAAACATCTTTTGAGACAAGTTGAGAATAAAAGAATATAAAATATATTCTCAGGAAACAAATTTTGCCCCCCTGTGAGCATTCGTCACCCTCTCAGAAAGCTTCACCGGGGGATGTTAATTGCCCCCTGCCACTGGTGCAGCCCATCAACCAAAAACCATACCTGCTGTACAACATATTTTTTGGTACCTGCAGTACAAAATTGTGATACCCACAGTATGAAAGAAGTCAATTTTATTAATTTAATGAAAAACCTCTCATAAAAGAGTACTGTTAATACTGCACATGTGCGGTAGATTACAAGTTTTAGAAATGTGGAAGCTACAATCCCTGACAAAGGTACTTGGCACCTCCTTGAACCTGTCTTCAATATAGCAGATATATCATGAAAACCTTTTCTTGCAGATCGCACACCAGCAGTGAATCTAGGTGCGTGAAAAGGGGAGAAAGTGCTGTAATTTGTGTCCCTGATTGTATCAAGTTATCCACATTGAAAGTAAAGGAAATTTTGTAGTATAAGCTAATAAAGAAATGAAATGAATCTTAATGAAATTGTAGAAATGAATTATATTTAACCTGATTTAGAATTATGTGTAGTCAGTCGATCCTTCAAACTTTCTCTGAAATCAATATAAGGGTAATGAAAAGTAGTATTAGAAGAAAGACGCTTTAAATATTGCAATATGTTGGAAGATCATTTATAATTTAATTTACAATAAAGAGCTGGGAACAGGGGTTGTGTGTGGGTACTGGGCAGGGCCTTTTCTAACATACATACTAGGGGGCGGCCTGCAGTCCCGTGTGGCCCACCACTTAGCTCATTTGTTCCCCCCAACTCCCCAGTAAAGGTCCCTTTTTTGGCATGTAAAAGAATACAAAAATGTTTAGATACCATTTGCAAGGACTGAGAAACAGGGCTTGACCGATAACAGGGCTTGACCGATAACAGGGTTTGGCCCCTAACAAGGCTTGGCCCCTAACAGGGTGTGGCCCCTAACAGGGCTTGGCCCCTAATAGAGCTTGGCCCCTAACAGGGCTTGGCCCCTAACAGGGCTTGGCCCCTAACAGGGCTTCACCCCTAACAGGGCTTTACCCCTAACAGTGCTTCACCCCTAACAGCGCTTCACCCCTAACAGCGCTTCACCCATAACAGGGCTTCACCCCTAATAGGACTTCACCCCTAGAATTGAAACACTGATTTTAAGCAACTTCCTGCTACCAAAATCACGAGAAAGATAAATCTCCACTCTTGGATTTTAAGCAATTTTCTGCTTCCGAAATAAGGAGAAGCACAGGGTTTTTGGGAGGGCTTATCTGACTTTATCTGACTGTCAACTATAATGAACTTGATGAATTTATCTGCCATTTAAATAGTGCATGCCAATCAGTGGCTTAGGAACCAGGGCCAGGAATGGAGGAGAGGAGGAAGGGGGGGGGGGAAACCCCAATAATCTTATTGGGGAAAAGTACCATTTTCCCCCTCCCCAACAGTAATGAATGAATTGATTGTAAAGGAGCACTAGACCAAAAAGTGAGGGCATATTTTTAGGGGGTCCTTATATAGCACACAATGGTATGGTAATTTTATGGTTAATATAAATATTCAGGTGACCTTTGCCCTCACGTCATCTGGGCTATGGAGGCATGAAGTTTATCTATCTGTTGCGTATAAAATATCTGTGAAATGAGTAGAAACGAGCACCCTCACTTTTTGGTCTAGTGCAAACGGTGAAGATTCCATGGCATCTTGTCTTTTCTTCTGGAAATCTTCAAGTTTCAGGAAATATCCAATTTTTCTAGTTTTGTAGCATTTCTTTCATTATCATGAATTAACTCCAAACTTTAAAGTTTGTTTTAATTTGCGTGAAATTTCCTTAATTTTTGGGACATATTCTTAAATTTTCGAAAAGCTTTCTTTATAGTTTTTAGAAAATTTCCTTCTTTTTTAGGAAATTTTCTTCAGTTTTCTGGAAATAACTTTCAATTTTCCTCAATTACATTACTTTCATTGAATTTCCTTAATTTTTGAGAATTGTTTTTCAATTTATGAAAATTTCCTTCATTTTGCAGAATTTTGTATTAATTTTCATAAAATATTGTCAAATTTTACCAAAACTGTAAACCCCTGCCCCTCCCTTGTCCCCGTCCCTTCCCCGGCCCCCTTACAAATAGTTTTTGGACTGATAACCTAAAATAAAAATAAAATCTGGCCCCTAAATGTCAAATATCTTTCTATGCTGCTGCTTATTAAGATCTAGTGCCAGACATTTTACTTCTGTTTGTTTTGTTTTGTTTTGTTTATTCATTTTTTTTGTTGGGGGGAGGGGGGCCAAAATACCTTCCCCCAGTCAAACATGACCCACCATGCCACTGGCTTGCACACTTCTACCACTTTTAATATGAAGTGCCCCCGCCCCCCGCCCCCTTCCCTGGAAATAAACTTTGTCATTGTCATCAGCCCTTTGGTGAGCACTGTATCCACTCTTCAATCTAGTAAAGGTAATTATAATTTACCACCTAAAGAAAGTTTGAGGAAGAATAATTCCAATAGTAAAAAAGATAAATAAATTTTCTTCAAAATACATTAACAATTGTTGAGAATGTGAGGATAAGGGCGCCACCTTCAAACTTGAATATCTCTTATGGGAATAGATATTCATTCAATGTCTGATGAAATTGTTGGTATCTTGTCAAAATTGAAACCTTTTATTACACGAACAATTTTAAGGTTCTTATATCGAACACTTATTTTACCTCATTTATCTACTGTTGCAGTGTTTGGTCGAGTGCAACTAACTAACTTTTATTAAATGAATTAGTCATCTTACAAAAACTGGCCATCCGGCATATCACCAATGCTTATTATCATGACAGTACTAGTAATAACGGGCCATCCGACATATCACCAATGCTTATTATCGTGACAGTACTAGTAATAACGGGCCATCCGACATATCACCAATGCTTATTATTGTGACAGTACTAATAATAACGGGCCATCTGACATATCACCAATGCTTATTATCATGACAGTATTAGTAATAGCGGGCCATCCGACGTATCACCAATGTTTATTATCATGACAGTACTAGTAATAGCGGGCCATCCGACATATCACCAATGCTTATTATCATGACAGTACTAGTAATAACGGGTCATCCGACATATCACCAATGCTTATTATTGTGATAGTACTAGTAATAGTGGGCCATCCGACATATCACCAATGCTTATTATCGCGACAGTACTAGTAATAACGGGCCATTCGACATATCACCAATGCTTATTATTGTGACAGTACTAGTAATAGCGGGCCATCCGACATATCACCAATGCTTATTATTGTGACAGTACTAGTAATAACGGGCCATCCGACATATCACCAATGCTTATTATTGTGACAGTACTAGTAATAGTGGGCCATCCCACATACCACCAATGCTTGTTATCGTGACAGTACTAGTAATAGCGGGCCATGCGACTTATCACCAATGCTTATTATTGTGACAGTACTAGCCATTTATTTTTGTCTCTTAACCTCCTTTAAACTACCAGATCCCAATAACATCAATCTTGCCACCTTTGCTTACTGGGTTACTAAAAATAATCTTCCTCCACCTTTTATAAAAATGTTTAGGACAAACAAAGACACACACAACTATATTACCCATTAGTCAATCAACATCCATTCTGTTCCCTGTCGCACCAACATTATAAGATTCAATTCGTGTAACCGTGAAATTGATTCCTGGAATTCCCTCTCAACTGACGTACAAAGCTGCAAATCTTTGGTCTGTTTTAGAAAAACCCTTAAACGTAAATGCATCATGAACTATTGATTTGTTTTTAATCATTCCCTTTTACTGTTAATTACTTACATCCTTAATACACTTGGGATTGGGTGGGTGGGGGTTGGTTTGGATTATATCTGTTGGTGTGTGGGGTGGGGCGTTTCATTCTGCCATATTTGTTATCATTTTTGATCTGTAATTTGGGAGTGTTGTGCTCAGTTAAGCTCACCAGAGTTTGTATACAACACTTTATTCACAAGCATATATTTTCTTCTGTATACACATATTTTTTAAATATTTGTAAATAAAACTCTTTTGTAATTATATGTAAATATGTTGTGGAAAAACAAATAAATGAAATGAAATATTGAAGTAGTTTCTTTACCATCTTGTTTCTTTTGAGTTCCTCTTTCATGTGAGATCAACTTGCTTGACCACTGAAGTGATGATCATGAAGTCAGCATCTCTATTCATGCTCTATATTTCAAGCTTAACATGTTATGTGTATTTGCAATGATTATACAAGGCTGCAAAATTGTAATTTATTTGGTTTGTTTTTAGATTGTGACTGAAGTCATTTATAATCTTGATTAATAGGCGGGAAGCATTCCAGTGGTTTGTTTTTTTCATGTGAGTGTAATTACGTGAAAGGAATGATTTGGCTTGTGTTCAGCAAATAGTTGGTTCTTCATTAGTCTAATTCAAGAAGCAGGGTGCCGTTTAAATCAAATCCGTGTTTCTTTTGAGGGTCTTGTCAGCATTTTGTTACATGGAATGCCTGATTGGGAGTGATGTATGCAGATCACTGTTCTTGATTCGTTTCTTCTTTTGAACAAATTCTCTGTGTGAGTGAGATCTATTTTGGAATAGACTACATTGCAACAGTACCATTGGATCATGTGAAGATACAACGATTTATATTCGTCATTGGTAAGGATCGAGCAGAAAATAGAACTTTCTATTTGTGAATTTGCTAAGTTTGAAGATAAAAGATTCCATTTGTGAAAAAGTTACCTGAATTTTCTTAAAAATGCATGAACAATTGTTTGGCAAGTGAAGCAGGACACCAACCTTGTACAGTAGATTGTGTACATCAGCCATTTACACACATGAGATCAAGTTAAACTTGAAAAGCTCCTCAAAAGAATTACACATTAAATGTAGTCCTTAATTCATATGAGATAAACTTACAATATTAATTCTCTAAACATCTATTTCAAAATATAATTATGCAAACATGTAGCTATTCTGCCATCTGTGATTGGTGATCATCCAGGGGGACTAGTAATCCGAGTCTTCCTATGGTGTAACACATCATGTAGACCTGTCAATCTTTCTTATTCTACCTTACTCTATCTCATCGAATGTAATGCTATTATGAAACTTAATTACCCCAGAATTTAAAACTTGATGGGACTTGGAGACATAGGAAGTGTGGGACGGGGTAAAATTCCCCCCTGATTTCACCTTTTTAGGTTGCGTTTCCTGCTTGTTTGGGAGATAAAATTGAGAAATAATTAAAATTGAATAGAATAAATTGGTAATATTGAAGGCAAATGTGGCAAAACTATTGTGAAATTTTAGTAATATGTGGCAAATTTCCTAAAAACATTTTTCTTTCTGAACTTTGGCAAAATTGACACAGTAATTTAAGGAAATTTTCCCAAAATTGATAAAACTGTCAAAAAGGAAGGAAATTTCCTAAAAATGGATGAAAATCTAAGACACTTGAAGAAAACTGCCCGAAAATAAAGGAATTTTCCTAAAAAAAGAAGAAAATTTCCTGAAAAGTGAAGAAAATATCTGAAAATGAAAGAATATTTCCAGAAAAATCCTAAAATTGTGAAATTTCCTGATTAGAACCAATGTGAATGAATGTTGATGGAAACTTCATTTAGCATTGCATTTTTTCATCTTGTAACTGGGATTTTTTTTTCCAGGTTTCAGCCCCCTCCCCTTTATCCCCATTGCCCTGAAAAGGAACCCTTCCTGCACCCAGTGGCATAGCTAGGGCCCTACAGCTGGGGGTATGGTATAATGGTGTATTTTTTCATGGGCCCCCTTATAGGGCCCGGGCCAGGGGGCAGCTGCCCCTGCCCTCTTGGTTACACCACTGTCTGCACCCTGATGGGACGCTCCTTTGGCCACCCCTTTTTGTTGAATCCTGGATCTGCCACTGATGTGAATACCTCAGTATTATTTTGATATTCAATACAATTTCAGAACATATCCTAGCTATCACAGACATGTTTGCTGTAATTTTTATCACATTCCACAGCATGAAATATTATGGAAAAACCAAAGTTATTGTCGCGGCCTTCCCGGATATGAGATATGAATCTAAATTGATCAAAGTGAGTATATATTCCAGTTTAAGGCAAAGGTTTAGAATTCACTACATTAGTTGAGATGTATTTTGTATTTCTAAAACAAGGCTTTCACATTGCTTAAGCATGTGTTGATGATCAATAAAAGCTGCAGGGTATAAACAAATGCATCAATGTTTGTTGTATTCTCATGAATTCTGAATTATTGATTGATTGATTTTTTATTTTGTTTATTTGAAGTCATGAATTTATTTTTCAGGAAACTTAAGTTGGCCCAGACATAATATAGAACATTTTCAGTGAAAAGAAATTGCCTAACTTTATTGCTAATTGAAAATATTTAAATTTAGAGATTGTAATACTCTAAGAAAATGACAGACCGTTAATACCAAACATTGTGTTTTTAAAACTTAATCAAACAAGAAGTATTGTTATTTGGGATAATAGCTCTTGTTGCTAAGGCCTGAAAGCACTTGTACCTTTATGCCATCATCTCACAAACTGAAACCTCTCTCAAGCAAGTCCCCAGGGTTAATCCCAACTGACCTCTTCTCAAGCAAGTCCCCAGGGTTAATCCCAACTGTACCTCTCTCAGGCAAGTCCCCAGGGTTAATCCCAACTGTACCTCTCTCAGGCAAGTCCCCAGGGTTAATCCCAACTGTACCTTTCTCAGGCAAGTCCCCAGGGTTAATCCCAACTGTACCTCTCTCAGGCAAGTCCCCAGGGTTAATCCCAACTGTACCTCTCTCAGGCAAGTCCCCAGGGTTAATCCCAACTGTACCTCTCTCAGGCAAGTCCCCAGGGCTAATCCCAACTGTACCTCTCGTAGGCAAGTCCCCAGGGTTAATCCCAACTGTACCTCTCTCAGGCAAGTCCCCAGGGTTAATCACAACTGTACCTCTCTCAGGCAAGTCCCCAGGGTTAATCACAACTGTACCTCTCGTAGGCAAGTCTCCAGGGTTAATCCCAACTGTACCTCTCTTAGGCAAGTCCCCAGGGTCAATCCCAACTGTACCTCTCTCAGGCAAGTCCCCAGGTTTATCCCAACTGTGCCTCTCTCAGGCAAGTCCCCAGGTTAAATCCCAACTGTGCCTCTCTCAGGCAAGTCCCCAGGTTTAATCCCAACTGTGTCTCTCTCAGGCAAGTCCCCAGGGTTAATCCCAAATGTACCTCTCTTAGGCAAGTCCCCAGGGTCAATCCCAACTGTACCTCTCTCAGGCAAGTCCCCAGGTTTAATCCCAACTGTGCCTCTCTCAGGCAAGTCCCCAGGTTTAATCCCAACTGTGCCTCTCTCAGGCAAGTGCCCAGGGTTAATCCCAACTGTGCCTCTCTCAGGCAAGTCCCCAGGTTTAATCCCAACTGTGCCTCTCTCAGGCAAGTCCCCAGGTTTAATCCCAACTGTGCCTCTCTCAGGCAAGTCCCCAGGTTTAATTCCAACTGTGCCTCTCTGGCAAGTCCCCAGGTTTAATCCCAACTGTGCCTCTCTCAGGCAAGTCCCCAGGTTTAATCCCAGCTGTGCCTCTCTCAGGCAAGTCCCCAGGGTTAATCCCAACTGTGCAGCCATTGCAGTGCAGCAGTAATTTTTAAACCAATCAGGTACTATTACCAAATTTCAGTAAATTGCAGAGAATATATGACACTATGACACACCAATAAAGACAAGTGTAAATGTATGTACACTACAAAATTAATGCTATTTTCAATATATGACACAGTAGTGTGTCACTATACTGCAGTGACACTGATGTAGTGTCACTATATATATACTACACAGTATATGGCAGTGTCACCATATAGGGACACTTGATTCATTAGTTGTTGTGCTCCTTGAAATTTTAAACAGTCAGACCCCACCTGATAAATAAGCAGGTTGGGTCAGACTTTTCCTCTTTATTTTCTTTATTCTGAAAACCACAAGTAATTAGAATCAAATTCCCTTATCAATGGCCCCATTGTATTCATTCTCCTAATTGAGCAGTTATTCTAAGTAAGATAAGTGGTCTCATTATTTGCTACAGTAAGTTTGTGGTCATAATCTACTGGAACAAATTTTTAAGGAAAAGAACAAGTCATGTATACCGTACAGACTCTCATATTTGAGATAAGTTAATCTGAAGTGACTTTCATTATTTCATTGTGTCATCGACAATGCAGTGTGAATTGTTCTGTGTTTGAGCATTTTGCTTGGATCCACAAACCTGGTTAGTTAGCACACAACTAATTCACAATTGAGCCTGGTATATGTTAGTACGTAGCAACCAGTAGTTTTAACGTATGGCTGTAGTATAGAGCCAATAATCATTTGTAAAACTACCGCCTCTACTTCTTGTACAAAAGATGTATATAGTTATATAAGATTTGTATCTGTAAAAAGAGGGGGGTAGTTTAACAAATGATCATTGGCTATGTACTACAGCCAAACATTTGAACTACTGGTTGCTACATATAGATCCCTCCTGGCGAAATATGCTTTATCAGCAAAATACGACAAAAATTTGCCAAGAGAGATTTGTCAGTTAGGTTTTATTTTTCAGTTCTCCACTGACATTAGACATATGAAAGGCAAAGAGAATGTGGTTGCGGATGCATTGTCCCGCAATGTTCAAGCAATTTCAACCTGTGTAGCTGTAGATTTGAGTGACATAACTTTCAAGCACAAGGGTGATAAAGAGCTATATGTAATTCATCATCTTTAAAGCTTAGAGATATACCTCTACCATTCGCAGATGCAACTATAGTTTGTGATGTTTCCACCGGTCATGCAAGACCAATAGTGCCAAAGGAATGTAGCAACAAGTCTTTGCTTCATTACATTCACTTTCACATGGTTCACGTGCTACTCAGTGCCTTATACTACAACGTTTTGTTTGGCCAGGTATCAAGAAGGATGTTAACAATTGGGTCAAAACTTATTCAAGTTTAGTGTGTCAAAGGATGAAGGTTCATAGCCACAATGTGGCACCATTACGAACCTTTGCGCCACCTAGCTCTCGTTTTGAGAATATTCATATGGATATTGTAGGTCCGTTACCTCCAACAGATGGTTTTTCATACATCTTAACCATCGTTGATCGTTTTACAAGATGGGCGAAAGCCATTCCTATTCCAAATACACTTGCAGAAAAAGTCGCAGAAGCTTTTGTTCAGCATTGGATTTTATGTTTGGCTACCTGTTACTATAACGACTGACAGAGGAGCCCAGTTTAAATCCAATTTGTTTTAGAACCTTAACAAACTACTTGGTTCTATATGCATGAGAACTACATCTTATCATCCCCAGGCCAATGGCCTTGTGGAATGTTTCCATCGGCAAATGAAAACTGCTATCAACGCTCATGCAGATAATATGCATTGGACAGAAGTGTTGCCATTAGTTCTTCTAGGCATTCGCTCCGTAGTTAAGTGTGATTCTTAGTCTTTATCCGCTGAAATGGTTTTCGGAACTCCTTTAGCCTTGCTGGGTCAGCTCATTGTTCCAAAACATTGTTCTACATTAGATCCATCTCAGTGTGTTGATTGTCTAAAGATATCATGTGCCAGGTTATTCTTTTCAGACTAAAAACAATCAGCAATTTTTTTCTAGAGATTTTGATGACAAATTTTAGATTTTTTGAGGAAAATTTTGAGGATAAACTTTCTGGAATTTGTGAGGAAATAGACAGATATATTGAGCAAAAATGTTAGTGATTTTGATGAAAAAGTCTGAAAATAGTCTAAACTCTAGACCTAATTAAAAAAAATAGCAAATTCCCAAATTGTGTGATCATCTTCCCCAAGATGGCTGGTAACTGAACTAAGACTGAACGCTCTCATTGGGATTACCAAAAACGCACTGATTTTCTATTTTACAATTTAGAATCTGAACAAATTTTCCGAGTTTGGGGGAAATTTCCGTATAGGGGGGCGCTCTCCCCCCCCCTCCCTTAGCTACACCACTGATGACAGTGCCTTTTATAATCTTGTTACATGTTCATCCTTTCAAATTAAGTATAGGGATCACACTGATATTTAAAGAAGAGATACCAGTGATCTCTATTTTCTTTCCTCTAATTTCATAAATGAGGGAGAGCATACCCTCATGGAAAGGGGAGCATACCTTCGTGGGGAGGGGGAGCATACCTTCGTGGGAAGGGGTAGTATTGTTTGCTGTAAACACCAAAATGATCAAAAGCTCTGTGAAGGCAACTGTAAAACTTTCTGTAAAATCCATTCTTTCCATGTATTTTTACTTGATAAACCATAAATAATGTTAATAAAGAGGTTGGTAAAAGTAGGACAACTCAAATAGAAAAAACGAA
>JAIGNY010001857.1:1147500-1165000 GCA_020152595.1 Chiridota heheva | reverse complement strand
TGTCTTTTCACCAATGGAAGGAAGGTATTATTATCCCCCATCCTCCCCTCTCCCCCCTCCCATTGACAGGAGATTCACTGAGCTTCCTTGCAGGGAGGGTTGGCGATTTACAGTGCCGCCTTTTGATTTTTTAACTTCTTGAAGCTGTACAAATTGTAGCAATTAATTTTTAATGAAATGCCATTTGTCCAGTGCAACAGTGAGTCCCTAGAATCTATGAGCAACGTTATTCCATACATGAGAAGAAAGTAAACAAATTGTCACTCCATTTACCAACTTTGCCAAATAAGCAGGAAGCTGCCTCTTTGGTATAACGCACCACTTGCTTTGACCTTAAGCTCTCATTCCCACTAATTCATGCACAAATTGGACTTTTTCCACTCAATATAATCCAACATTTTGTTCCTTAATGGTATTTCAATCAAACACCTCTCTTAAAATGAAAGAAAAAACGTGCAAAATCGTCTTGCCTAAATCTGATTACCGACATGACAAAAGACTTGTGACAAGCCTAAATGTCATTGTATTTGCTTTAATTTATACCAATGCAGTAACAGTATCAAGTGATGAAAACACGGATTATTTCTTCTGTCAGGTAACTGTCATTGCAAGCTTTGACGGTGAGAGAAGGTGATCTTGAGATACTGTTAGTGTGTTGTTCAAACTGCCTTACAATTTTTCTTTAGATAGTGAGCTGTCATATCCAGAATAAATTTGTCATAGCGTCAGTTCAGGGATGTAGCCAGAGGGGGCAGGGGCCATTTTCCTCTTTCAGAAACCCTTCCCTGTTGCCCCTCCAAATGAAATGACTGAATACAGTGTAATTTTTCAAACTCTAAAACAGAATGTGCACTTACACACACTCATCTAACACCTCCTGCACACCCCAACTCATCAAATGCCAATCCACTCCTCACGCACACACCAGGGTTCTAGCTAGACAAGTTTGAGTGCTGGGCTCCAGTGACAATCCAAGGTGACCTCCTAGACCCCCCTCCCATGAAGAACTGTTCAAATTTAGTCCACTTCTATTGACAAATCGTCAATGAAAAAGTGTTTTTCTTTAATCGGAATGGTAGAAGAATTTACAAAATATTTTGTATGTACAATGGATATTCAAAATACAATGCATATTCAACTGTCAAAGTACCCTCCCCCTTCCCCTTACTCCCAAAAAGAAAAGTACAAACATATGCCAGAAACTCTTCTCTCAATTCCCATTGTTATTCATCTTGCTCAAACTTTTTACCGCTTTTGTTTTCGTCCCAGTATCGTTCGACGAAAGCCAAGCCGCACATGTTCCTATGAACAACGCAACAACTTTAAACAATATATAAAATCCCCCACAAATCAAAAGAATATCGATCAGTTCGTTATAATGTTAAGTGCATATGGGATGTATAACAAATGTGATTGGTTACTTACATTTGGACAGGTCTATAGGCATGCCTTGGAAGGGAGGGATGAGGGGGTGTAATTTTTACTTTGTTAAAGTTGGTTTGTATGGCAAGTGACAGACTTGGCAAGCTACCAGCAGTGATTCACAAGGATTAAAACATGAACGTGAACTGTGTGCATGTACGTACGTTTATGCAAAGAGCTTCGTGTATGGGTGATATTATGATATGTACGTTCAATTGCGTTAAATTCCTATAGTTCAGTTGTTTTGATCGGAATTTAATTTGCGTAATGTATGTTATGTTATGTGTGTAAATCAGCGAATGACGTAAATAGAGCGAGATTAAAAGGAGATCTGTTTAAACAATTAATCATTTAACCAAATTGACCTTTTGAATGCTGGGCGGAAGAGTGAATCTTAGAGCTGAGTGCTGGGCGGGAATTGCAAGTCCTGGGCGGGCCCGCCCAGCGCCGTCCACTGTAGGTAGAACCCTGGAACACACCCACACTTGTACATACACACGCACATAGGCAAATTTGAAGTGCTTAATATATACCCTGCTTCCATCCCTTTTTTGTCACTGATGTGACTTATTATTAATTACATGAGTACTACCAGCTGATATCAACACAAGCAGCTATACACCTCGCCAATGTAAGCACCCATACTCTTATGTTTACAGTTTGCATCATTAATCTCGCCCCCGCAAAATGGTACTGTTTTGATGGGTATCAATATGATTGGTACAATGACAAATGTGTGCATTGCGGTTGATCACCGGATGAGCATATGTAGTCATCAGTTCACATTAGATGAGCGTATGTAGTCTTCAGTTCATATTGGATAAGCATATGTAGTCATCAGTTCACTTTGGATGAACTGATGTAGTCATCAGTTCCTTTGGATGAGTGTATGTGGTCATCACTTTACATTGGATGAGCATATGTAGTTATCAGTCATTGGAAGGGCATATGTAGTCATCAGTTCACATTGAATGAGCATATGTAGTCATCAGTTCACATTTAATGAGCGTATGTAGTCATCACTTCACATTGGATGAGCGTTTGTAGTCATCAGTTCACATTGGATGAGTGTATGTAGTCATCAGTTCTTATTGGATGAGCGTATGTAGTCATCAGTTCTTATTGGATGAGTGTATGTAGTCACCATATACCACATAAGATGTAAGAAATCCTAAGTGGTAAACCATATACCATATAAGATGTAAGAAATCCTAAGTGGTAAACCATACACCATATAAGATGTGAGATATCCTACTTCTGTTGTTGCTTGTAGTTTCGGTGTTCGGCAAGGCACTAAAAAATGCTGAAGGGTTGTACTTCATTTCTTTATTAGTCCAGCCTATCCAGATAAGCCTCAAATGATTTGACTTATTTGGACAAAACTACACGATTTGGCAAACTGTTCCATACCTCAATAACTCTAATGGTGAAAGGAAATGTTCTGTTCTTTCCTACAATTGACAAGTACGTAGAGGTTTTGAAAATTACATCTTAATTCTGCAGATATTGTAAAAACTAGAACATCAATGATGTAGTAGCTCAACATATATTTAAGGGTGGTTACAAGCCTGTTTTTATTGGTGGGTAGTTAATTCGTGTGGGAAAGAAATACAAGTTTGATGTTTATTTTATTTTTGGGAAATGCAAGCGGGAGCTATAATATCGTTGCGATCAGTGGCGCCGTCACGTGGGGGCATGGGGGACATGACAATGTTTGAAATGTCAAAAAAATTTTTTTGTCCAGAATGGCTATTTTTGACATTTTTAAATGAAGTGGGGGAGGGGTTGGGGTGGTAGTCTGTATCATTGCAAAATTGTATGCTGCTATCTAAAAGAGATCATTCATAATCATTCTAATTTACTTTTTAAAAAGCCATGTATAGCACATATTCAGAGTCTTTTTGGGGCATCTTATAACTTCAAAAATTCAAGGCTTTCCAGGAACTTCACCTCCAAGACCCCCACCATGGCTTTGTCCCTGGACCATTAAGGTGAGCCCCTTGACCACATGCCAACAAGGTTAATTCCTCCCCCTTTTCCTCCTCCTCTAATATCAAACCCCTGGCAGCGCCACTGGTTACATCAATGATGTAGTACATGTAGCACAATATATATTTGGGGTTGGGTATAAGACTGGTTCCGACATCGCTGCAGAGGCCAAAATCCCCAGGTATGCAAGGACTCAAGTTGCCCCACTGCGTATTGGAGCTTAAATAGAGTCGTTTGAAAATGTGAAAACTGTTTTTCATGTAAGCCTCAGAAACTTAAGCCTCAACTGTAATATGATGTAAATTTTATTAACATTGTTTGCTTTTGAGTGAAATTGAAATCATAAACAGACAAACTAACAGCAAAATACTTCTGTAAACAATCAAGATGGATTTTGCATCCTTTCAACAAGACATGATTTCAATTATGATATATTTTACTCATACTGCTAACGGGCTAAAATATTGGCCATTCTGAGCAAATGAAATTAATTATTGTAATAAATGAAGCACAATTAATCAATAATAGCATCCCACAAATACACTTCCAGTGGCAATCATGATAACAAAATATAACTATTAAGATTTCAAAGGATGATTTCAGGGTCAACCAAGTATATCTTATATGAAAGAGGACTTCAAAAGAAACAAAATAGTGACAAAAGCTTTCAAAAATCTTATTCCGTTACGGAGATATCTAAGTTTATTCAAAGTTTGGTATCATTTGTGTAGAAACGACTGAAATCAGACTAGTTGTGATGTCATAGCCTTAGATTTTTCAAATTCTTTGTATATTCTACCATATTTTGGTCTGCCATTTTGTGGCTTAAAAACCATGGGATATGTCAAAAAGTAGTAAAACTGAATTAATAATATACCGCCTAAAGAAAGCGAGGAAAGATAATTTAAATATTGAAAAAAAAATAATAGAAATACATTGACAATTGTTAAGAATGTGAGGATGCATACACCAAATTTAATAGACTTACTTCACCAGTCATTTCAACAAAGATATGACAGAGCTTTAAACTTTAATATCTCCTTAGCGGAATAAGATTTTTAAATTCTTTCTTCTCCATTGAGTTTTTTTTAAGTCCTCTTTCATATAAGATGGATGCATGCTTGACCACTAAACTAATTCTTTGAAAATGTATACATATATATATATATATATATATATATATATATATATATACATATATGTATATATATATATATATATATATATATATATATATATATATATATATATATATATATATATATATATATATATATATATATATATATATATATATATATATATATATATATATATATATATATACATATATATATATATATATACATATATATATATATATATATATAGGAAAAATTGAGTTTTATATAAATATTTGGTTTTTAAAATAATCTGTTGGCTAGAGACATTGTTATTTTTCCTAATTTGTTTTGTTTGTAATGGCCAATGCTGAACTTACCTTTTAGATTTATATATATATATATATCTATGTATGTATGTATGTATGTATGTATGTATGTATGTATGTATGTATGTATGTATGTATGTATATATATATGTATATATATATATATATATATATATATATATATATATATATATATATATATATATATATATATATATATATATATATATATATATATATATATATATATATATATATATATATATATATATATATATAAAGATAAGTTCCAAGATTGGCCATTACAAACAAAACAAAGTAGGAAAACTGACAATGTTTCTAGCCAACAATTTTTTATAAACCAAATATTTTGAAAACTCCTGTTTTCTTCTTCAGTGGTACAAAGTCATACTTCATACCACTGAAGAAGGAAACAGGAGTTTTCGAAATATTTGGGTTATAAAGAATTATGTTGGCTAGAGACATTGTCATTTTTTCCTATTTTGTTTTATATATATATATATATCTATATTATATGTGTATCTATATATATATATATATATATATATATATATATAATCTATATTATATATGTATCTATAGATATATATATGTATATCTATATGTATGTATATATATATATATATATATATATATATAATAATATTTTGCAACATACTAACACTCGTTATCTTTTTAAATGACAAAATAGTGACAAAATGTGGACAAGAACTGTGATTTTATTTTCAATGCCATGAATATGCTAATTGCCAATCAAACACATTTTTTAATTACAAAAAGACACACTAAACCTTTTTGCACTGTTTGTGTCCAAGGAGAAGTGGGTTTACTTTTTTGTACTGTTTGTGTCCAAGGAGAAGTGGGTTTACTTTTTTTGCACTGTTTGTGTCCAGGGAGAAGTGGGTTTACTTTTTTGCACTGTTTGTGTCCCGGGAGAAGTGGGTTTACTTTTTTTGCACTGTTTGTGTCCAGGGAGAAGTGGGTTTACTTTTTTGCCCTTCTTGTGTCCAGGGAGAAGTGGGTTTACTTTTTTGTACTGTTTGTGTCCCGGGAGAAGTGGGTTTACTTTTTTGTACTGTTTGTGTCCAGGGAGAAGTGGGTTTACTTTTTGTACTGTTTGTGTCCAGGGAGAAGTGGGTTTACTTTTTTTACTGTTTGTGTCCAGGGAGAAGTGGGTTTACTTTTTTGTACTGTTTGTGTCCAGGGAGAAGTGGGTTTACTTTTTTGTACTGTTTGTGTCCCGGGAGAAGTGGGTTTACTTTTTTGTACTGTTTGTGTCCAGGGAGAAGTGGGTTTACTTTTTTGTACTGTTTGTGTCCAGGGAGAAGTGGGTTTACTTTTTTGTACTGTTTGTGTCCCGGGAGAAGTGGGTTTACTTTTTTTCACTGTTTGTGTCCAGGGAGAAGTGGGTTTACTTTTTTGCCCTTCTTGTGTCCAGGGAGAAGTGGGTTTACTTTTTTGTACTGTTTGTGTCCCAGGAGAAGTGGGTTTACTTTTTTTACTGTTTGTGTCCAGGAGAAGTGGGTTTACTTTTTTGTACTGTTTGTGTCCCGGGAGAAGTGGGTTTACTTTTTTGTACTGTTTGTGTCCAGGGAGAAGTGGGTTTACTTTTTGTACTGTTTGTGTCCAGGAGAAGTGGGTTTACTTTTTTTACTGTTTGTGTCCAGGAGAAGTGGGTTTACTTTTTTTGCCCTTCTTGTGTCCAGGGAGAAGTGGGTTTCCTTTTTTGCACTGTTTGTGTCCAGGGAGAAGTGGGTTTACTTTTTTCACTGTTTGTGTCCCGGGAGAAGTGGGTTTACTTTTTTTCACTGTTTGTGTCCCGGGAGAAGTGGGTTTCCTTTTTTCACTGTTTGTGTCCAGGGAGAAGTGGGTTTACTTTTTTGCCCTTCTTGTGTCCAGGGAGAAGTGGGTTTACTTTTTTTTACTGTTTGTGTCCAGGGAGAAGTGGGTTTACTTTTTTTTACTGTTTGTGTCCAGGGAGAAGTGGGTTTACTTTTTTGCCCTTCTTGTGTCCAGGGAGAAGTGGGTTTACTTTTTTGCCCTTCTTGTGTCCAGGGAGAAGTGGGTTTACTTTTTTGCCCTTTTGTGTCCAGGGAGAAGTGGGTTTACTTTTTTGCACTGTTTGTGTCCCAGGAGAAGTGGGTTTACTTTTTTGCCCTTCTTGTGTCCAGGGAGAAGTGGGTTTACTTTTTTGCACTGTTTGTGTCCAGGGAGAAGTGGGTTTACTTTTTTTTACTGTTTGTGTCCAGGGAGAAGTGGGTTTACTTTTTTGCCCTTCTTGTGTCCAGGGAGAAGTGGGTTTACTTTTTTTTACTGTTTGTGTCCAGGGAGAAGTGGGTTTACTTTTTTGCCCTTCTTGTGTCCAGGGAGAAGTGGGTTTACTTTTTTGCACTGTTTGTGTCCAGGGAGAAGTGGGTTTACTTTTTTGTACTGTTTGTGTCCAGGGAGAAGTGGGTTTACTTTTTTGCTCTGTTTGTGTCCCAGGAGAAGTGGGTTTACTTTTTTTTACTGTTTGTGTCCAGGGAGAAGTGGGTTTACTTTTTTGCCCTTCTTGTGTCCAGGGAGAAGTGGGTTTACTTTTTTCACTGTTTGTGTCCCGGGAGAAGTGGGTTCACTTTTTTGCACTGTTTGTGTCCAGGGAGAAGTGGGTTCACTTTTTTGCACTGTTTGTGTCCAGGGAGAAGTGGGTTTACTTTTTTGCACTGTTTGTGTCCAGGGAGAAGTGGGTTTACTTTTTTGCCCTTCTTGTGTCCAGGGAGAAGTGGGTTTACTTTTTTGCACTGTTTGTGTCCAGGGAGAAGTGGGTTTACTTTTCTGCACTGTTTGTGTCCTGGGAGAAGTGGGTTTACTTATCTATTAGCCAACTCGCATTTGCACCATGTGAGCAGATGCAAACTTCACTCAGTATCAATACTTTTTTGCTAAAAGACACGTTGAAAAAAATATCTACATAACTTAATGAATTATTGTTTGAGAAATATTGTGTATTTTAAGGATAAGTTAAGTGGTTAAGCTAGTTTATCTTTCTTCAAAAGAAACAAAATGGTGAAGAAAGCATTCAAAAATCTTATTTCGTTATGGGAATATTCAAGGTTAAAGCTTTGTCTTATCTGTTTAGAAATGACTTGTGTATCGCAGGACAAAATATGATAAGAGTACATAAAGACTTCAAGGAATCTGAGGCTGTGATGTCACAACTAGTCCGATTTCAGTTGTTTCTACACAAAGGATACCTAACATTTAAACTTAAATATCTTCTTAATGAAATGCCTACTTCACCATTTCAATTCGTTTGACATCCTCATTAATGTAAGATGGATTCATGACATATTGTAGAATTTCTGAGAAGCAATTTTCACCCCAAATTATGCTTTTGGGTCATTTCAATTTAAGTTACAAATTGGAATGTTATTTAAGAAAGGAAAGTGCATAATTAACAAATAATTCAGCCTTGAAATACTGCCTCAAAATGTCCATCCATATAAGTATATAAAATATATTTTTTGTTGTTTAGATTGTAATTTAAATACAATTGAATGAAATAAACATAAAGTACAAACTCTCCATTTGTACATAGCCTATTATTTCTGTTTACCTGTTTTATTTTTTTATTTTTTTTTATGCTAATTTTTGTCAGGTTATAAAACATACATTTAACATGCATGGACATGGTAAACAAACAGTGGCAATAATGCATTTTGGTGTGGGAGACAGCTTTTGATGGACCGTAGCATGATGTAACATCCGATGTTGGGATATAGTCAAGCAGTGACTGTTGTAACAGGGAGAACAATAGTTTGCGTGAACTATGATGTGAAAATAATTATAGAATAAGGGTTAGGGGAAGGGACATCCGAGCCAATACTTAAGTAATGGAGGATTTAGTGGGTTGGCCAACTTTCAATTTCTAAAGAAAGATGAAATAAGACTTTCAAAAAGTTCATCTGAATAACCACTGACCAGAGTCTGAAAACTTTCAAAAATTGATCCCACTTCAAGTGCCTAGACTGAATCAAATTTTCTAATATGATTTTTTTTGTCAGCCCCTACAAGGAAAGGTGAACTTCCTGGTTGATAGTGGTATTAATTTGATAGCTTGATGAAATGTGTCAGCTCCCAGGGGTTAAAGTGTTTGGTCTCTGGTGAGAAACGTGGTTGAAAGGTGTTGAGGAGATGTTATGAATCTAGTAGTGATGGAGGGAAAGGCATCGTTGGAAACTTCTCCATAAAATTATAATGGATGCAACATTTTTGAGAAACCAAAAGAAATGGAGATATGATCATCCCCGGCTTCTCATCCCTGGCTGGTTATGTTATCATCCCTGGCTGGTTATGTTATCATCCCTGGCTGGTTATGTTATCATCCCTGGCTGGTTATGTTATCATCCCTGGCTGGTTATGTTATCATCCCTGGCTGGTTATGTTATCATCCCTGGCTGGTTATGTTATCATCCCTGGCTGGTTATGTTATCATCCCTGGCTGGTTATGTTATCATCCCTGGCTGGTTATGTTATCATCCCTGGCTGGTTATATTATCATTCCTGGCTGGTTATGTTATCATCCCTGGCTGGTTATGTTATCATCCCTGGCTGGTTATGTTATCATCCCTGGCTGGTTATGTTATCATCCCTGGCTGGTTATGTTATCATCCCTGGCTGGTTATGTTATCATCCCCCTGGCTGGTTATATTATCATTCCTGGCTGGTTATGTTATCATCCCTGGCTGGTTATGTTATCATCCCTGGCTGGTTATGTTATCATCCCTGGCTGGTTATGTTATCATCCCTGGCTGGTTATGTTATCATCCCTGGCTGGTTATGTTATCATCCCTGGCTGGTTATATTATCATTCCTGGCTGGTTATGTTATCATCCCTGGCTGGTTATGTTATCATCCCTGGCTGGTTATGTTATCATCCCTGGCTGGTTATGTTATCATCCCTGGCTGGTTATGTTATCATCCCTGGCTGGTTATGTTATCATCCCTGGCTGGTTATGTTATCATCCCTGGCTGGTTATGTTATCATCCCTGGCTGGTTATATTATCATTCCTGGCTGGTTATGTTATCATCCCTGGCTGGTTATGTTATCATCCCTGGCTGGTTATGTTATCATCCCTGGCTGGTTATGTTATCATCCCTGGCTGGTTATGTTATCATCCCTGGCTGGTTATGTTATCATCCCTGGCTGGTTATATTATCATTCCTGGCTGGTTATGTTATCATCCCTGGCTGGTTATGTTATCATCCCTGGCTGGTTATGTTATCATCCCTGGCTGGTTATGTTATCATCCCTGGCTGGTTATGTTATCATCCCTGGCTGGTTATGTTATCATCCCTGGCTGGTTATATTATCATTCCTGGCTGGTTATATTATCATTCCTGGCTGGTTATGTTATCATCCCTGGCTGGTTATGTTATCATCCCTGGCTGGTTATGTTATCATCCCTGGCTGGTTATGTTATCATCCCTGGCTGGTTATGTTATCATCCCTGGCTGGTTATGTTATCATCCCTGGCTGGTTATGTTATCATCCCTGGCTGGTTATGTTATCATTCCTGGCTGGTTATGTTATCATCCCTGGCTGGTTATGTTATCATCCCTGGCTGGTTATGTTATCATCCCTGGCTGGTTATGTTATCATCCCTGGCTGGTTATGTTATCATCCCTGGCTGGTTATATTATCATTCCTGGCTGGTTATGTTATCATCCCTGGCTGGTTATGTTATCATCCCTGGCTGGTTATGTTATCATCCCTGGCTGGTTATGTTATCATCCCTGGCTGGTTATGTTATCATCCCTGGCTGGTTATGTTATCATCCCTGGCTGGTTATGTTATCATCCCTGGCTGGTTATGCTATCATCCCTGGCTGGTTATGTTATCATCCCTGGCTGGTTATGTTATCATTCCTGGCTGGTTATGTTATCATCCCTGGCTGGTTATGTTATCATCCCTGGCTGGTTATGTTATCATCCCTGGCTGGTTATGTTATCATCCCTGGCTGGTTATGTTATCATCCCTGGCTGGTTATGTTATCATCCCTGGCTGGTTATGTTATCATCCCTGGCTGGTTATGTTATCATTCCTGGCTGGTTATGTTATCATCCCTGGCTGGTTATGTTATCATCCCTGGCTGGTTATACTATCATCCCTGGCTGGTTATGTTATCATCCCTGGCTGGTTATGTTATCATCCCTGGCTGGTTATGTTATCATCCCTGGCTGGTTATGTTATCATCCCTGGCTGGTTATGTTATCATCCCTGGCTGGTTATGTTATCATCCCTGGCTGGTTATGTTATCATCCCTGGCTGGTTATGTTATCATCCCTGGCTGGTTATATTATCATTCCTGGCTGGTTATGTTATCATCCCTGGCTGGTTATGTTATCATCCCTGGCTGGTTATGTTATCATCCCTGGCTGGTTATGTTATCATCCCTGGCTGGTTATACTATCATCCCTGGCTGGTTATACTATCATCCCTGGCTGGTTATGTTATCATCCCTGGCTGGTTATGTTATCATCCCTGGCTGGTTATGTTATCATCCCTGGCTGGTTATATTATCATCCCTGGCTGGTTATGTTATCATCCCTGGCTGGTTATGTTATCATCCCTGGCTGGTTATGTTATCATCCCTGGCTGGTTATGTTAGCATCCCTGGCTGGTTATGTTAGCATCCCTGGCTGGTTATGTTATCATTCCTGGCTGGTTATGTAATCATCCATGGCTGGTAAAGTAATCATCCCTGGCTGATTATGTTATCATTCCTGGCTGGTTATGTTATGATCTCTGGCTTCTCAACCCTGGCTGGTCATGTTATCATCCCTGGCTGGTTATGTTATCATCCCTGGCTTTTCATCCTTGGCTGGTTATGTTATCATCCCTGGCTGGTTATACTATCATCCCTGGCTGGTTATGTTAGCATCCCTGGCTGGTTATGTTAGCATCCCTGGCTGGTTATGTTAGCATCCCTGGCTGGTTATGTTATCATCCATGGCTTCTCAGCAATGGCTGGTTATGTTTTCATCCTTGGCTTCTTATGGATGTGCTGCTTTTAAGGACCCTCACAAGACATTTGCCCAAAAGAAATGGTCCACGGTTTAAAGGGGGTAGATTTGAGTATGTGTTTATGGTTTTGCAATTAGTGTAAAGTAATATTCTAATGAGTCATGTGGGGCACATTGGTGGTCCTTTTCCATTATTTCTCCATTTTTGCCATAGGTCATTGGAGGGACATTTTAGTTCCTTAGATCATTCCTTTAGGTCATTGATGGGTCAAAGTGACAGAAGGCTCAAATTCAATTGCATTTGTCAGTTTTCATCACAGCTGCCACATACAAATTCTTAAACAGGAGAGAAAAATGTTTTTTTCTTCTCAGATCCTTTGTGCCTTGGAGGTTTTCAAAGGCAGCAGGTGCTTCAGATATTAATATTTTAATAATTCAAAAGCTTTTAGAGAATTTTTCTCCATATAGGTGTTTTGACTTTTTGTAGACTCACTTAGCTTATCATAGCTAGGGTGGGTGATCAATATATTGTAGTGTCAAGGTTGCCTGATGAGGATGAGAGTGTTGCACAGGTAAACGTCGTTGACAGCTTATGTTTATCCAGTGTGTAAATAATTCATGTAATTGCTTGCCATTTGAAGCACATGTTAAAGATGTCATAAAGGCTTTTAGCAATTGTAAGTCATAACATATGTATGGTCTTTTATTCATTTTTGACATACACAGAAAAATGCTTTATCTTACAGTGATGTAATCCATTTTATTTCGATTTTTCTTTACTCCTATAAAGTGTATGAGGTTGTACAGTAATTGCTGTTTGGCTATTTGATAGAAGAAAATAACTTGTGCAGCTAGTAAAGTATACTTAGTGCTAGTATTGGTGATGTTATTTTGGTGTGTATTTGATTCTGTTGTGATTAGCAAAATAAACAAAACTTTTAAAATAAATTGTTTTGTAATCCTCTTTAAAGGAAAGCAGCTGATGAGATTGATTCTTTGTCATGCCCTACATCAAACCGTTTGCCCATTGTATAGACAGATATCAACTTGATATTCACTAAAATAAAATTTGTTGCATTTTGTTGGTTCCGATGCGATAGCATCAGGAACCGATGCGTTCGATGGCATATGTGTGTGTGTGTATGTATGCATGTATGTTTGTGACAGCAAGCTCGTAAATGCGATATCTCAAGAAAGATACACTGGATTTAGGTCATATGTGGTACACAGATAGCCCATGGTCTGTAGATGCGCCTTTTGTTTTTTTATGGTGATGTCATGTATATTAATGAGTAGGCGGGGCTTAACGTAAAAGTCTGGAAATGTTCATATCTTAAGAGCCCCACGTCTGTTTTGTTTCATATTTGACGTACTTATGCTGTTAACTGGTGTGCACTTGATATAAAAATTGTTGAATTTCATTAATATGCATAGTTGGCAGGGTTTAATATGATTTGCTGAAAAGAGCTTGTAAATACTATATCTCAAGAATGGTGAACTGGATTCATGTCATATTTAGTGCACAGATAGGCCATGGTCTATAGATGAGTCTTGTTGATTTTAGTGGTGATGTCGTGCATATTAATTAGTTGGCAGGGCTGAATGTAAAAATCTGGAAATGTTCATATTTTAACAACCGCATGTCTGTTTTGTTTCATATTTGGTATAATTATGATGTTAGATGGTGTTTACGTTCGTGATGTAAAAACGTTATGCATAGTGGAAGGGGCTTAATACGATTGTGCTGAAAAACTTGTAAACATGGTCTCAAGAACAGTAAACTGGATTCATATCATATTTGGTACACAAATAGCCCATGGTCTGTAGATGTGCCCTATTGATTTTGGTGGTGATGTCATGCATATTAATGAGTAGGCGGGGCTGAATGTAAAAATATGGAAATGTTCATATTTGAACAACCGCATTTATGTTTATTTCATATTTTGTATAATTATAATGTTGCTTGGTGTGTACATGTTCATGATGAAGAAACATTGATTCTCAATAATATGCATAGTGGGTGGGGCTAATATGATTTTGTAAACAAAACGCTTGTAAACACAATATCTCAAAACTATGAAGTGGATTCATGTTATGTTTGGTACACAGATAGCTCATGATCTGCAGATGTGCCCTAATGATTTTGGTGGTGATTTTATACATATCAATAAGTGGGCGGGGCTTAAGTGAAAATTTTGAAAAAGTGATCAATGAGCAACTGTATGTCCGTTTTGCGTCATAATGTCCAAAAATTTAAGTAAAATTTGCATGATTTATTATGATAAGCTGAGGCCTTCAAATTCAAAAATGCTTTAAAATGGTTAACTTTCAATTGCTTTTGATGGTTGTAGCATATTTTCATCCAATTAAGCTTAAGTTGTTGCTACCTGTCGACGGATCTTCAAAAATCTTCTTTGCTCAAATAAAATAAAGAGATATCTTATTTTTCAAACTTTGAGGCTACTTTGCTCCTAAGTGAAGCAAATGGAGGATTAAAGGGCATTTGTAGGTACTTTGATTTCTTCTTTTCTTCTCAATTTTCATTTCAAAAAAAGTTAGATCAGTTCTTGAATGTTAGCAAATTTGAGAGCAGTTAAGAGCTGTCTGTTGTAGCAATCACAATGCTTGAACATGAGCACAAACAGGCAGCCCTGTATCACATGAGCACAAACAGGCGGCCCTGTATCACATGAGTACAAACAGGTGGCCCTGTATCACATGAGCACAAACAGGCGGCCCTGTATCACATGAGTACAAGCAGGCGGCCCTGTATCACATGAGCACAAACAGGCGGCCCTGTATCACATGAGTACAAACAGGTGGCCCTGTATCACATGAGCACAAACAGGCGGCCCTGTATCACATGAGCACAAACGGGCGGCCCTGTATCACATGAACACAAACAGGTGGCCCTGTATCACATGAACACAAACAGGCAGTCCTGTACCACATGAATACAAACAGGCGGCCCTGTATCACATGAGCACAAACAGGCAGTCCTGTATCACATGAGCACAAACAGGCAGCCCTGTATCACATGAGCACAAGCAGGCGGCCCTGTATCACATGAGCACAAGCAGGTGGCCCTGTATCACATGAGCACAAACAGGCGGCCCTGTATCACATGAGCACAAACAGACGGCCCTGTATGACATGAGCACAAACAGACAGCCCTGTATCACATAAGCACAAGCAGGCGGTCCTGTATCTCATGAGCACAAACAGGCGGCCCTGTATCACATGAGTACAAACAGGTGGCCCTGTATCACATGAGCACAAACAGGCGGCCCTGTATCACATGAGCACAAACAGGCGGCCCTGTATCACATGAACACAAACAGGCGATCCTGTACCACATGAACACAAACAGGCGGCCCTGTATCACATGAGCACAAACAGGCAGCCCTGTATCTCATGAGCACAAACAGGCGGCCCTGTATCACATGAGCACAAACAGGCGGCCCTGTATCACATGAGCACAAACAGGCGGCCCTGTATCACATGAGTACAAACAGGTGGCCCTGTATCACATGAGCACAAACAGGCGGCCCTGTATCACATGAGCTTTAATGGGCGGCCCTGTATCACATGAACACAAACAGGTGGCCCTGTATCACATGAGCTTTAATGGGCAGCCCTGTATCACATGAACACAAACAGGCAGTCCTGTACCACATGAACACAAACAGGCGGCCCTGTATCACATGAGCACAAACAGGCAGTCCTGTATCACATGAGCACAAACAGGCAGCCCTGTATCACATGAGCACAAGCAGGCGGTCCTGTATCTCATGAGCACAAACAGGCGGCCCTGTATCACATGAGTACAAACAGGTGGCCCTGTATCACATGAGCACAAACAGGCGGCCCTGTATCACATGAGCACAAACAGGCGGCCCTGTATCACATGAACACAAACAGGCGGCCCTGTATCACATGAGCTTAAACAGGGCGGCCCTGTATCACATGAACACAAACAGGCAGCCCTGTACCACATGAACACAAACAGGCGGCCCTGTATCACATGAGCACAAACAGGCAGCCCTGTATCTCATGAGCACAAACAGGCGGCCCTGTATCACATGAGCACAAACAGGCGGCCCTGTATCACATGAAGACAAACAGGCGGCCCTGTATCACATGAGCTTAAACGGGCGGCCCTGTATCACATGAACACAAACAGGCGGTCCTGTATCACATGAGCACAAACAGGCAGCCCTGTATCATGAGTACAAACAGGCGGCCCTGTATCACATGAGCACAAGCAGGTGGCCCTGTATCCCATGAGCACAAACAGGCGGCCCTGTATCACATGAGCTTTAATGGGCGGCCCTGTATCACATGAACACAAACAGGTGGCCCTGTATCACATGAGCTTTAATGGGCAGCCCTGTATCACATGAACACAAACAGGCAGTCCTGTACCACATGAACACAAACAGGCGGCCCTGTATCACATGAGCACAAACAGGCAGTCCTGTATCACATGAGCACAAACAGGCAGCCCTGTATCACATGAGCACAAGCAGGCGGTCCTGTATCTCATGAGCACAAACAGGCGGCCCTGTATCACATGAGTACAAACAGGTGGCCCTGTATCACATGAGCACAAACAGGCGGCCCTGTATCACATGAGCACAAACAGGCGGCCCTGTATCACATGAACACAAACAGGCGGCCCTGTATCACATGAGCTTAAACGGGCGGCCCTGTATCACATGAACACAAACAGGCAGCCCTGTACCACATGAACACAAACAGGCGGCCCTGTATCACATGAGCACAAACAGGCAGCCCTGTATCTCATGAGCACAAACAGGCGGCCCTGTATCACATGAGCACAAACAGGCGGCCCTGTATCACATGAAGACAAACAGGCGGCCCTGTATCACATGAGCTTAAACGGGCGGCCCTGTATCACATGAACACAAACAGGCGGTCCTGTATCACATGAGCACAAACAGGCAGCCCTGTATCATGAGTACAAACAGGCGGCCCTGTATCACATGAGCACAAGCAGGTGGCCCTGTATCCCATGAGCACAAACAGGCAGCCCTGTATCACATGAGCACAAACAGGCGGCCCTGCTACACACCCTAATATTAATTGTGAATGAGCTTAGTAAGTAAATTCCTGAAATCTCTGGTGCTGTTAATGAATATTGTAAATGTGGGGTTGAAAAACTAATTTTCAGGATCTGGGAAAGTAGTGATAAACAAAGGGGTGTTAAGGTAGAATGCAACTGTTGAAGACCTTTCCTTTCAAATATATATAGTGTTTTCTGGGTCAAAAACATTAAGCAAGCTCAAAGATTTCACATTGTTTAAAAATCCAAAAGTTTTGAAAATCCTCGGTTTAAAAGATGTAGTGACTGTTTCGAGCTGTAACATTTAAAATCGATACAAATTTGACAATCAATGTTGATTGTTTTTGAACTTGTTTTAAAAAATAAAAGTGTAAAAAAGAATGGTACTATGGGGAAAGGATCTTTTAGTGTTACAACCCATGGCGTGTAGGAATTAACTTGAAATTCAAGTGGCATGTAGGAAAATTAACTATATTTCTTGATTGCTTAAAAACCAGTTATCGTCTGTATTGTGGAGGTAAACAGCATTAAATTTGTGTGTTCTAGA
>JAIGNY010001857.1:992500-1142500 GCA_020152595.1 Chiridota heheva | reverse complement strand
ATTCTAAACATGCCGAAAAGTTTCTCTATACAGCTTTCTGTACCCGACACCGGACTTTTCATAAAAAAAAGTCCAGTATAATGCCACAACCGGACATCCCGTGCTTGTTTACATTCATTACAAAGAGCCTTTACGCAGAGCGCTGTGGAAGGCGCCTTCGGGCTATCCAATTATCATTTTACAGTGCGTTGCAGGTAAACAGTTGCCATAGCGTGCACAGGTGGTCAACTTTAATGCGAGTGAGGATGATGAGCAGTGGATTGGGTTGCATACTGGTCTGGCAAGCTGGTGGCTTGTGCGGTGTAGTGTGAAATTGGTAGTCTGGATGCTTCAGGCAATTTTGACCAATTTTCCTATAGAAAAGAATTTCTTCATGAAGGAAAACAGACCATTGTGTAGTTTGAGACCATCTTACTCATCTCAGGTATAGGAGGGAATGACTATTTCATGGACATTGTATTTCACGGACATTGTATTTCACGGACGATTGCATGATTAGGAGACCGTGAGGCAGGCTCACCTGTTTTCACGGATGATTGCATGGTTAGGAGAAAGGGAGGCCGGTTCACCGTTTTCATGGACAATTGTGGTTGGGAGAAAGCATGGCTGGTTCACCTGTTTTCATGTATGATTTTATGGCTAACAGAAAGCGTGGAAGATTCACCTGATTTCATGGACGATTGCATGGCTCGGAGAAAGTGTGGCAGGTTCACATGTTTTAATGGACGATTGTGCTTAGGAGAAAGCATGGCTGGTTCACCTGTTTTTATGGATGATTATAAGGTTATTGAGAAAGCGTGGAAGATATACCTGATTTCATTGATGATTGCATGGTTCGGAAAAAAACGTAGCAGGTTCACCTGTTTTTATGGACGATTGCATGGTTAAGAGAAAGCATGGCATGTTTACCTGTTTTCATGGACGATTGTGGTTAGGAAAAAGCGTGACTGGTTTACCTGTTTTCATGGGAGATTGCATGGTTAGGAGAAAGCGTGGCAGGTTCACCTGTTTTTATGGTTGGTACTCTTATGGAATATGCTTTATATTTGCAATAAAGTTATGTTCGAAATAGCTGTAATGCAGTAACACTATCTGGTATCAGTAAATCCCACCGGTCTACATGCAGTTGGAAGGGGGTCCGTTGCCACCCACCATGATGCTTCATCTTAGGACCTAAATGCCAGTTCAGCTCAGTGTGCTGGAAGCCAAAGTAACCTTTGAAAGTAATCATTCAAACTCGACTCTTCTAAAGAAATGGAATGAAATATGCTTTCCAAATATATAATTAGTTAAAAGACAAATTGCAGAAACATTGCTTTGAATTTATTGGTTGAAATCATCTATCAACCTGTCAGCAGATTAGTAAACAATATCTGGGATTTATCATCATATTCTCAGTCAATAATGGATGATATGTTACATGTTTTGTTTTGGTAAAAATTCATTAACTAATAAAAGAAGGTTAGTATCTAACATCACTTCTATAGAGTAGACTTTCAATGCCAGCCATTTTGAAATAATACATGACTTGCTATCTTTACAATGAAACATTTAAATGTTTCATATATTATTGCCTTATCAATAGAATTCTTTCACATATTCATGTCCATCATACAAGTAATTTTGAAATTTAAATGGACTATTGTTTTGCTTAATGGACCCTCCCCATCGCCCCCACCTCAACCCCAAGTTACCAATATTTAAAACAAAAGTCATTTGATGTTTATTAAATATATTTACCAACAAAAGACCATTTTATACAAATATTATGCCTAACAGATAAGTAAAATTGTACTGACATGGGATATGCACCCCTTGGCCTCTTACTTTATAGCTTTGCCTTTTCCCATTGAAGAACATTTCTAATTGTACCGACTAAATGTGAAATACATGTATTTAGTTTTTCCGGTAACATTATTGTTGTATTTTGGTTTTCCAGGCATATAAGAAAACTCAAAAATACTTCGATCTGAATAATTTTTGTCCAGTGAAAAATTACAAAAACTCCATAGTTCGCACAAACGATACATATTAAAAGTCATTTGTAATGCTCGATGAAAAACAAACTCTTGATAAACAAGTTCTCATACCTTTATCTCGTATACCTGATACATAAAGGCATTTCCATCTAGTTTCTCTTGAAGGCATCACTGCCTCAGACACCCATCAGATAATCTATGAAATACCTTTTTCTCATATACCTGATACATAAAGGCATTTCCATCTAGTTTATCTTAAAGGCATCACCGCCTCAGATACCCATCAGATAATATATGGAATACCTTTATCTCATATACCTGATACATTATGGCATTCCTATCTAGTTTATCTTGATGGCATCACTGTCTCAGATACCCATCATATAATCTATGGAATACCTTGATCTCATACACCTGGTACATAAAAGGCATTCCCATCTAGTTTATATTAAAGGCATCACTGCCTCAGATACCCATCATATAATCTATGAAATACCTTTATCTCATATACCTAATACATAAAGGCATTCCCAGCAAGTTAATCTTAAATACATCACTGCCTCAGATTCCCATACCTGACACATGAAGGCATTCCCATCAACTAACATTTCCTTACCTGTAGTATTTTGTTTGTATATGTTACGGTACTGCATTTCTAAAATGTTCACAAAATCCTCTTTAATTCTGGAATTGTGCCCTCTTACAGTATGTGAATGCTTACAGCAAGGTTTGTAATTGTGCTGTTCTTCAAAGCATTCCTTTCTTTTCCAAAAATATTTAACTCTTGAAAAAGTAGTTGCTGTGAAAAAGTTGCTGTTATATATTATTCATATCACATGGCAAACTTGCCTATCCGTATAAAGCACACCTCGATCGTATTCATGGAAAATCTGTTGATATAATTTAGGAATGATTCTGGCATTGTTTTCTTAATGTAATTTATCCTGACGGTCTCAGGCTACGTCTGTCAAAGAATAATTTGGACTTCCTAAGAAGCGTGGAACTGACCCATTATTGGAATCATCCCGACCTCCATTATACGTACTCCACATATTCCCTTCTTTAATTTTTCTGACAATTACGACGTCATCTGGTGGAATCTGTCAGAGACAGAAGTTATTAGTTCAGCTGCCAAAAGAGAACAATTTATCCTTAGTTCTTCTCATGTTTCTGTTGGTGGGAGTTAAAGCCTTTGTTTGATGGAGTACAGTGCAATGTCTATTAAATGTGTGTTTGCCGATGTACAGAAGCAAATATAACAGATTTGTGATCTTGAATGCATTCTTCTTGAAATAACTGATTGTACTGTGGCTTCATTTGTTGCGGTGGTGTTCTTAAGTGGATTGAGTGAGTGTGTATATGACAAATATTCATTTTGGAGTGATACTTTTATTTATGATACAGGTACAGTATGCCCTCAGTTGTATTGTTTTTAACCATATCCGTCATGTTAATGTGACTGTATGCTGTAATGTAACGCAGATATTGTATTTGATATCTGTAAATTGCAATCATGATGTTGTGTAGATTTTAATGGATCGATTCTTCTTTCGTATCGTGCTTGTATTTATGACGTGTTTCAGTTTTTAGTCTGATGTGAAGAAAGTACACATTGATGCAACATATTTATTTATATTATAGCTACCTAGCTGGAGAATCCTCTGGCTTTGATGGTGTTGATTGGTTTGCCGTGCTGCATTGTGTCCTTGAGCAAGGCACTTTATTTGCTTCAGTCCAATCAGCTGTAAAATGTTAAAAGAGTCAATCTCTGATGGACTGGTGTAGGGGAGTCTTGTACTCTCATCTGCTTGCGTCATCAGCTATAAGCCTAATGAACATGCATTTGTCTTGTTTTATCAATGTTGATGGTAAGCACCAATTTGAACGACATACAGTCATGTCTTGCAGGATTTCTATTTGTTCTAGCAATATCCCTTTGATGTTTTTTTTCTTTAAAATCTTGTTTATTTTAATGACACACACTCAGTGATAGGGCATAAGGGGGAAAGTGTAAGGGGAAGGGGGGGGGGGGGAGGGGGATATTTTCGGTAGTGTTACTTGCCCCATCAATCAACAAAAATCTAGTGTTTTGCCCCAATCATAAGATTATCAAATTTCACCAGAAGATGTCACACTTTTTGGTAGAGGGTGGATAAAGTTGTTAGACTTAGACCAAACTTGGTAGTTTTCCCCCTCAAATAAACATCTCACACCCACCCCTGCTGGGTATAAGGGGGTAAAGAAGGGGGGGGGGGTGAAAAAGTTCCACTAATATTTTTTATTAGTGTAACTTTCCCTCTCCATCAACAAAAGTCTAGTGTCCCCCCTCCCCCCAATCATAAAACTATCAAATTTTGCCAAAAGATGTTGTCACTCTTTGGTATAGGGTGAGAAAATTGTTAGTTTCCCCCCCTCAAATAAACATTACATGCCTCCAAAAAAGTAATGAGACTATCAAATTTCACCAGAAGATGTCACACTCTTTAGTATAGGGTGGGTAAACTTGTTAGACTAAGTACGAGCCTAGTAGTTTGCTCCCCCAAATTAACATCACATGCCCACCCCTGCTGGACGTAAGGGGAGGGGGAAAGTTATCCCCCAAATCATTAGACTACAGTATCAAATTTCACCAAAAGATGTCACACTTTTTGGTAGAGGGTGGGTAAAGTTATTAGACTACGTACAAACTTGGTAGTTTGTCCCCTCCAATAAACATCGCATCACCCGCCCCTGCCAGGTGTAAGGGGAAAGGGGAGGCGATAGTGCCCCCGATATTTTTCATTTGTGTTAATTTCCCCCCTCAATCAACAAAATGCTAGTGTTTGAATTTAATTCATTAATATGCGTATTGTGGGGAGGGGGAGGCCCAATATTATCTTGCTGAAAAGAGCTTGTTAACATGGTTTTTCAAGAACAGTATACTAGATTCATGTCATATTTGATATGTAGATAGCCCATGGTCTGTAGATGTGCCTTATTGTTTTTGTCATGGGTTTTTGGCCCGACAGCTTTGAATTTACAAATGCATCATTTAGAAACTGTTTTTTTTAAATATGAAAATCAAATTACTGGAACAAATGACATTGATTCTCATTGAGATGACCCTAGACCTGCAAACATAGCCTACATGTTACAAATCAAAAGAGTTTTCACAAGAAAGTACTTGATCTAATTGACGCAGAAATACATAGATGGTAGAAATGCAGAAAGTGTAGAAAGTACAGAACCCTTTTTCAGAGAGGAAAAGTGCCCATTTTCTAGAGGGAAAATTGCCCTTTTGTAGATAGAAATGTGCCCTTTCAAATAGGACAAGTGCTCTTTTTAGAGATGCCCTTGAAAGTGTTGAAAAATACAACGATGGAAAGTGCCCCTCAGATCCTGTACCTGGAAATCTACAAATGCACATCTTTTAACAATCATATGTACGTTTTGTTTTTTATATGGTGTGTACGTGTTCATGGTATAAAAACATTGAATTTTATTAAAAGGCATAGTGGGTGGGGTTTAATATGATTTTGTAAACAAAAAGCTTGTAAACATGGTATCTCAAGAACTATGAACTGGATTCACGTCATGTGTAATACCAGGGAGTTGTTAAGAACAACTCCCTGGTGATACACAGATAGCCCATGGTCTATAGATGTATCTTTTTGTTTTTGGTGGTGGTGATACCAAGTATATTAATAAGTGGGTGGGACTTAAAGTGAGAATTTTGAAATTTGATAAGTGAGCAACTGTATGTCCATTCTGCATCATACTGGGCATGATAATATTGTTGGTTATTGTGTACATGCTTATGTTATTAACATATGTCAATAATATGCATGGTTGGCATGGCTTAAAGGATTAGTTCAGGGGTCAAGCAAGTCTATCTCATATGAAAGAGGACTTCAAAAGAAACTAGATAGTGAAGAAAGCATTCAACAATCTTATTCCATAAAGGAGATGTCTAAATTTAAAGTTTGTTATCATTTGTATAGAAATAACTGAAATCAGACTAGTTGTGATCTCATAGCCTCAGATTCATCAGTCTTTATACTATCATATTTTGTCCTGCAAATTTGTGGCTTAAAAACCATGGGATATGTTAGAAAAGTAGTAAAACTGAATCTAGGAAAGGATACCACCTGAAGAAAGTTTGAGGAAAAATAATTTTCAATAGTGAAAAAATTAAAAACACTTTCTTTAAATACATTAACAATTGTTAAGAATGTGAGGATGAAGACACAACCTTCCATAGTAGACTTACTACACCAGTCATTTCTACACAGATAAGACAGAGCTTTAAACGTAAATATCTCCTTACTGGCATAAGAATTTGAATGCTTTCTTTACCATTTGGTTTCTTTTTATGTCCTCTAAACTTGCTTGACCACTGAACTAATCCTTTAATCATATGTGAAAGTGCTAACTGAGAAGAACACCATATCTCATGAACAGTATCTCGGATTGATGCAATATGTGGTACATGTACAGATGGGTTACGGTCTGTACATATGTTCTAATGTTGTGGAAGTGATGTCATGAATATTAATGAGTAGGTGTGGCTTACTGACATTTTTGAAATAGGATAAATGAGTAACCACTTTTGCATCATACTTGCTATGATAATGTTGTTTATTTATTGTGCAAATGCTAATGTTGTCAACCTTTTTATTGATCTGCATATTGGGTGTGGCTTATGAATGCATATCATGGAACAAATATTTCATGGTCTGCAATGACCTTACATGACAGTTACAAAACTTGCGTATCAATCAGCGTATGAAAAAAGCATCGGAACCACAAAACCTGTTGGTTCTGGTTTTTTCCCCTTCTTAAATTTACAGCCACGAAAATGTGTTAATTTAGATCAAAATAATGAAAAAATTGGGAAGGGGGTGGCTAATTCCTCAATAATAAGAGAATAAAATGTCTGAGTCGGGGTTATATAAGCTTAGGGGGCGAAAGTGCCATTTCCAAGCATCTAGAGGGTTAAAATATATGAAAATTTTTAACCCAGCCCAAACCATGATGGTGTGTCAGAATCTGTGTACTCAACCATCAGCTCTAATGTGAGGTAATACATTGGCGATATAGAATTTTGTGCTTGGGGAGTGGCAGGGGTGCTAAAGTCTTTGCTATGAAATTTCTTGTATGACTATGAGTTAGAAGCTGGCCCCCACACTGCCCCCGATACCAATATGAAATATCTTCTGCCACCTATCTTATGCTGATATGAGTCTATGACAAGGGCATGAAGGGGCTGGGCATAAATCATAAGTTTGCCCAGGGCTCCAATTCAAAGATGCGCCACTACATTATAAGCAGGGCAACTAAACGTTGGCAGATGTGAGTGCCTTGTTGTTTTTCAGAATGAAAATGTCTAATGTACGGTTGTTTGGCCCAAGCGTAACTTTACAGTGCATGTCCCCTGGTTCCACCATCTATGGTTCCAGTCAATTCCGGCAAGTGTTAATATCAACAATGAACAATTTGTTCCTTAATAATATAAATTATAAGGGTATCCCCTGCCCTGCCCCCGTGGTTTCGACATCTTTGGATGTTGCATAAAAGGCCTTGTTTAATGACAGATAGCCATCATCTGCAAATAAACCATGTAAAAGTCGCTGATATTTCAACAAAGGATGGATCAGCATCAGGAGCAGCACAGGAATTAAGGGTCCCCTCAGGGTGGTGGCAAGATGTACTAGTAACTAGTAACGTTCAACTTGCTGCTAATCGGGAAATCTTAAATTTTCGGGAAATATTCTACATATTTCGGGAAATATTCTACATATTTCGGGAAATATTCTACATATTTTGGAAAATATTCTACATATTTAAGGAAATTTCTTTCATTTCCTGGTCATTTTTAATAGAACATTTTCTTTACTTTTCGGGATAATTTTCCTTCATTTTGGGCAGTTTTGTTGATTTTGGGGGAAATTTTTCTTTAATTATTGGGGTGTTTTACATGTAATTCAAGTTTGCTCATTTGTCTGGAATTTTCTTTAACTTTTGGAAAATATCCCCATATTTTACTAAAATTCCCAGGACGTTCAAGCCTGAGCAGAAACAGAGGGAACTATGGAAGGTGCATTCTCTCAACATACCAAATAAGGAGTCATGTATTAAACTGCGTTTCTGCTATTAACAGTGATGGCACTAGGATTTTGTGTGTGTCGGGGAAGGGGGAAGCGGAGGAAAATTTGTCTCATGGAGTGGGAAAATCTAACAAAATATGTCACTTTGCAAAATAATTCTGGGGGCAAGTTGGGGATATAAATCTCTTGGGAGGGGAGGGGGGCGGTAATTCCCCCCATAGTGCCGCCACTGGTTACTAAAAGACTTCTGGTCTTAGACGCAAAACCTGGAAGCTCCAACATGCCAGTCATGCACTCTAGTCTCTATTGACTACGCTGCTTGACTCTCTGGAAACACTTCACTCTGACCTAACCGAAGTGAAGGTTTTTAATATGTAAATTAGACTTCAAAGGATTTGATAATGATATTGAGGAATGATTATTTTCCCCCAATTTATGGAAAATCCACAACCAGATGTAATCTTTTATTGATCTTTAAGCAGAAATGCCCCGAGAAATGCAAGCTAGATGTAAGAAATAATAAGGCCTACATATTCAGACAATGGGTAATTCAAATCTGTAATTGATCAGGACTTTATTCAAGAAAGTTAAGAGGCTCTTCACAAGTCAGAGGATACTGCTTGGCTCCTTTCTGAAGGTGCCATAATCCATCTAGGCGGGTGGGATTCAGGTGAGTAAACAAATAATGAATATCATTGTCTAAGCATTTGCCAGGAACTGAATTTTCACACAACTACTATTAGTATTTTGACACATTAACGGAAATTTGCAATCCCACTGAAACTCCCGCTACTCCTTCAACTAAGATAATTATAGACCTAGTGATTTAATGTCTGTAAGATCAAACGTTGGCGTTTCTGAGTATTTATAAGCACTTCTTCTCAAAGATCTAGACGCAAGTAACAAACTCAGTTGATAAAACTATGATCAAGTAACGATAAACATTCGTGCGTAAACAACCCAGAACAGTCACGCAGTGTACCTGGTTGGATCGATTACGAATACCCAATTCAGGTCACGTGACACACGTAAACAAACAAAGCCGATTTGGTCTATTTGTCTGAAGTTTCGCTGCGTGATTTTAAAGTGCTATTTCTTGAAACTTTTGGATGGGTTACCAACTATATATGAACCTTAATTAACATTAGGTTTCTTGAAGAAAAAAGCAGAACTGATGGGCACACTGTACAGACAGATATTGGGCTGATGTGGCACACATTGGGATTTATGTTAGCTTGAGCAAGCTTGCAATAATTCAATATGAGCACGTGTTTGATGATAGTTTCAACAAGCTTTGGTAAACTATATCATAAACTTGCACAACTAGCATACCTGAGCTCGCACAGGCATGCAGTCATTCATTTGATTTATTGTATTTATTTATTTATTGCATTCTCACACCATCTCATTCTCACAAAAAGTCAAGTGTATTCTTCAAATGCAACGGCATATCATACAAGTAATATCATACCAGTTCTGCATTGATCATCATAATAGATGAAAATGTTGAATATTTGCCATAATGAACACTGCGAGTGTTTGTCTGTATGTGTGCAAGATCTCACTATAGTATTATGTTGTATGCTAGGGATCAATAACATTCTTTTTAAAGTGGTCCTACCATGGGTGTTGGAACTTATGTTAAATATGTTAATTAGGTTAATTGATTTGCAAAAATATAACTTTTTCTGCACAAAACTCAATCGATTGCAAGAAAATTGCAAAAGAAAAATGCATTTTTCGTCACCTTGACATCAACAAAAAAGCAGAATAAGGCTCATTACGCTATGATGTCATTTTGGGAACGCCTGTATGTAAACAATACATTGATGCCACGTATAACGTGTGTCCGCCATTGACATTTCACAACTAGTATCGATTGCATCTCTGTTTGTTCTTCTAAAATATTACATTTTCCAAGCAAATATTAAACAAAATGCTGCAGCGTTGTATAGTTGGAGGATGCTGTAATATAAATTCTCAAACTAAAACTTGTTTATCGATGGCAAAGGGCAATAAAACGAGACAATTCTGGACGTGTTTTGTGCACTTGACATGAACCGAGTTTTCAGGGCTTACCAGGTACAGTGTCATATTCAGCTCACGGCAGATTTTAACCATATTCTGTTCGATATAAACAGTAGCTTGACCGCATTGTCTCTGACATGAAATTTTTACTGTTTCGCGAGTAATACAAATTCAAATAAAAGAAACAGAGGAAGAAAAAACAATCAGACTCGGTGAGAATCGAACTCATAACCTCTCGCTCAAAAGGCGTAGACGTAACCGACTGGGCTACTTAATCAATTGAAAACTTGTATCATTTATTGAATATATTATGTGGATTATGATCAAAGGAAGAAAAATTGAAAAAATAGAACTGAATTGTAATTATTGTGTCCATATGCCAAGCCGTTAAAAAGTAAACAAACAAAATTTTCACAATTTCTTCAAAAACTTTCAAATCAAGTGCAAAAATGCAAACGGATTGCATAAATTATCTATTTAAGTTCACGTAACGTCAAGCGACAGAGACTTGAACATTGATAAATAAATCTTTATATTTCCATTAGGCGTAAAAAAAAAAAGATTTTTAGGTAGATGTTGTTGCAAACACTTAAATTTGATTGTGTTTAACAAAATATTACTTGCGAAACAGTAAGAAATGCAAGCTTTGTACTGTAGAATCGTGTAAGGACCCGTGTAAGGGTTGTAAGCCCGATCCTTCTTTCTTGTCTGCAAGCGGTTCAAATTCAAAAGGAACGACATCCCTTCATTATGAGAATGTTCTTCATTTATTTCCAAATCATTTTTATCACAGCTTGAACTTGAAGATGACAAATTAAGATCTGAACAGCACAGAAAACTTTTGCAATCAGACGCTATTTGTACGTGGTTAGTACTGTATGTGTGTGATGCATTGTTTACGATCAGCAGTCCCTGAAATGAAGTAGGAAACTGTTATGATGTCACAAATCCCTTTCAACTTTTTTTTGGAGCAAGAAATAAATGATCAATTTTTAAGTCCTTTTTCATCATGAAAATGGACTTATTTCCAGGCTTCCTTGCGGATTATTAAATTTAGGAATATGAAAAACCTATATCAGGTTAAATCTCAATTTTTTTAGAAGGCATGGCAGAACCACTTTAATCCTTTGTGATTCATGATGATGAAATCTTAGCTTAATTTTTTTGCAGACATTAAAGGAGACAAGATCTGATATTAGTAATAATTATAAGTCATCTGGAGGAATTTTACATATACAAAGCAATTTAGCATATATTTTGTAATTTATTTAAACATTAATTTTGGCAAAATGAAGCGTGCATGGGAGCTGCTGTTTTGTTCATACGCCCTCTAAAAATTGTCATACAACTTATATACAGATTAGAATATGAATGTATTTTATTCTTGTAATTTATTTTAACAGTCTGGTACAATCTACCAAAATGGGAAAGAACTCACAGTCCGGTACAATGTCCCAAACGGAAAAGAACTCACAGTCGGTACAATGTCCCAAACGGGAAAGATCTCACAGTCCGGTACAATGTCCCACTGCAAACGGGAAAGAACTCACAGTCCGGTACAATGTCCCAAACTGGAAAGATCTTACAGTCGGTACAATGTCCCAATCTGGAAAGATCTTACAGTCGGTACAATGTCCCAAACGGGAAAGATCTTACAGTCGGTACAATGTCCCAAACGGGAAAGATCTCACAGTCGGTACAATGTCCCAAACGGGAAAAAACTTACAGTCCGGTACAGTGTCCCAAACGAGAAAGAACTCACAGTCCGGTACAATGTCCCAAACGGGAAAGAACTCACAGTCTGGTACAATGTCCTTTTGGTACAATGTTCTTTTGAGAAAGAACCCGATTCGGGAAAGAACTGTATTCCTGAAAGGCAGTCATGCAAGCAGGCATCGGTGCACAGCTTGCACACTGATGGCAATTGTTGTCGCCATATTGATAGCGTGGTAGACTTCTGGTGAGTCGTTTTGGTAAAACGTGTACCAGGGAAGTATGCATGTGTACAGGCAGATAGATTAATCTAGAGATTTGTTAAGAAACTTAGTACTTACAGTGGAGATAAATGCTCCATGCGGTGAGAGATGTGACCGGCTAATACTTGACAGGAAATAGATGTGGTCAGTTTGGCAAATGATTTTGTCAATGGATTACAAAGATTTTTCTATTTGGGACTACCGGTTTGATTTCTAAAATGTTTCTTTTTTCCATCTGAACAGCTGATTAAAACTTACAAACCTTTAAAATGTTATCAATGTAAAGGCTTGCCTACACTTATAGAGTTGTCCTTTTTGTTTTTGAGTAAAATACTTCAACAAAACGTAATCTGTGTACAGGGGATTGGTGGTAAGGTTTAATTGGGATTCATTATTTCTATAGTTCTATGTTTATTTTATTTGCATATTTTTATTTAAAAAATTTTTTTGGGTGGGTGTGATGAAATTTGGGATTGGAATGGTGAATAAAAGAAAAACATTGACAATAATGTCAAAATTCACATGTGATACAAAATGTAGAACTATTTCCATCATGATTCCAAATTAGAGACACTAAAAAAAATCCTGTCCCTAATTGTTTGGACAAATAACCAGATACACATAAAACCCCAGTGTTTATTTTGAAATATTCATCATCTATCTGAGCTCGCCCCCTGTGCTAGTGATCAATTATAACTTGGTGCAAGAGATACATGTAACTTCTGTTACACATCAATAAACAAATATTCCTCAATGATCAAGTGACCCAACCTATAGACGACCTACATTCTCATCCTGGCAGCAGTGATGTGATGCACACCAGGAAGGCATGTTTGGTTGGCCAGCTGTCAAGCAGTCTGCAATGTAGCATACACACATGTTCATGTTTGGTTGGCCGGCAGCTGCAAGTAGTCTGTAATGTAGCATACATCTTTTCTATGCAGTGCCCTACAATCAGGGCCAGAAGTAGTTAAGACAATTCCCCACTCCCCTCAACCGTTCTCAATGTTGAAAGTCACATGACATAATTGATAAGGAACAGGTAGCACGTTGTGGGTTGAGATGGGAGCAGAGGTGGAACTGCATAAGATAATTGTTAGGAACAGGTAGCATGTTGTAAGTTGAGCTGTAGGAAGGAAGGGGGCAGAGGTAGGACTGCATAACATAATTGATAAAGAGTATAGTCTGAGCTTTGTATCCAAAAAGGTTTCAAAGGAATTGTACATAGAACATCAGAAAAATAACACTTTATTCTGATGTGTATTAAAAAGTAATTTGTCAGTTGATCATTTATCAGGGTGGGGAGGGGGAGGGGAGTCTGTGGGGTAAGTTAACATGTAGGGTAGGACAGGACATGGTGAGGGGTCAATCAGCAATTACGCATTGTGCAGAAATGGGCAGTTTTGAATAGGGAATTTAATGCCAATTTATGCACTTGTAGGTGTGTGTGGGGAAGGGGGGGGTTCATAAATGCCAAATGGCAGCATTCCATATATCAATATCAAATGCCAGATAAACAACCCGCGTGCCGCATATCCCCATTGATTTTGCCATTTTCAATTTAGAAAATAGCTGCATATTTCAAAATTAATTTGCTTAATTTTGATTAATTGAACAAATTTTGGATCATTATTATCTGTTGCTTGCATATTTGTTTAATATTGTGAATTCTGAATTAGAATGATCATGAAAGAACGCATTACATGATACTTTAAAAGTTATTTGCATATACTATTATGAAAGAACGCATTACTTGATACTTTAAAAGTCATTTGCATATACTATTATGAAAGAACTCATTACTTGATACTTTAAAAGTCATTTGCATATAAAACACTAATTCACAAGGGGTATGTTATGCAGAGTGCACACCCTATTACGGTTTGCAGCATATGCAAAATACATGCTTACGGTTTGTGGCATATGCAAAATACATGCCTCACAGTTTGCGGCATATGCAAAATACATGCCTCACGGTTTGCGGCATATACAAAATACATGCCTCATGGTTTGCGGCATATGCAAAATATATGCCTCTCATGGTTTGCGGCATATGCAAAATACACACCTCACGGTTTGCGGCATATGCAAAATACACACCTCACGGTTTGCGGCATATGTAAAATACACACCTCACGGTTTGCGGCATATGGAAAATACATGCCTCTCACAGTTTGCGGCAAATAATAGAGAAAGAGTAAAAACTTTACAACATGCATAATACAAAACGTTGGTTTCTCAAGAACTATCATGAAATTAAATATGGTCTTTTAGGGAGATGTATAGATAACATTTAATTATCAAAGTTTCTTATGAATTGGTTTAAAAGATTATTTTTTGATTTAAAAAATGACAGAAAAGGACAGAATTGATAGCAAATCGATTGCCTCAGCTTTGCAGCAGTGCATATGACCACCTTGCGATACCACTACAATAATCCACAGGCACATCTAGGAAAATCACAAGGAGGGGGTTTGGGTTATTATTGAAGTAATGAAAAATGCAGGGACCTTTTTAAATGGAGGGGAGGGTGATTCCATATGTTCCCCTGAGCCTGGCAGCCTGGGGGTGGATCCGGATAAATTATCAGGGGGAACAAGCAAAAAAATGTATTTGATAAGCAGTTTTGTAATGATTAATAGAACATATTGTATCAAGGGTCAGTACGGAGTCTTAGAAGTGGGCAGCAGGGAAACATACTTGCATGTTTTCTTTCGATTGGGAAAATTGCCTGCCCCTCTTTGTTTTGGCCTGCCCTGCCCCTCATTAGAAAACAAATATTACATTTAAAAATGATTATTTTAATGACACATGTTTTAGTAGCAACTTCTGTAAAAACTTAATAATCTCAATAAGTGCAGTGGTTGGAACACAGAATGATGACATAGTTGGCTCATGAATGGTCCGTTATCATTCAGAATAGTTCTGAGGTAGAATTATAGCGAAAATCCAAGCCCTTGAAGGAATATTCCCATGGTTTTTGTAAAATTTTATTTAAAAGAGCATTGGTTTAATAGCACTTCATGTGCCAATCCATTGGTTTAATAGCACTTCATGTGGCAATCCATTGGTTTAATATCACTTCATGTGCCAATCCATTGGTTAATAGCACTTTATGTGGCAATCCATTGGTTTAACAGCACTTCATGTGACAATCCATTGGTTTAATAGCACTTCATGTGACAATCCATGGTTTAATAGCACTTCATGTGACAATCCATTGGTTTAATAGCACTTCATGTGACAATCCATGGTTTAATAGCACTTCATGTGGCAATCTATTGGTTTAATAGCACTTCATGTGACAATCCATTGGTTAATAGCACTTCATGTGACAATCCATTGGTTTAATAGTTCTTCATGTGAAAATCTATTGGTGTTATAGCACTTCATGTGGCAATCCATTGGTTTAATAGCACTTCATGTGGCAATCTATTGGTTTAATAGCATTTTATGTGGCAATCCATTGGTTTAATATCACTTCATGTGGCAATCCATTGGTTTAATATCACTTCATGTGCCAATCCATTGGTTAATAGCACTTCATGTGACAATCCATTGGTTTATTAGCTCTTCATGTGACAATTCATTGGTTTAATAGCTCTTCATGTGACAATCCATTGGTTTAATAGCACTTCATGTGACAATCCATTGGTTTAACAGCACTTCATGTGACAATCCATTGGTTTAATAGCTCTTCATGTGACAATCCATTAGTTTAATAGCTCTTCATGTGACAATCTATTGGTTAATAGCGCTTCATGTGGCAATTCATTGGTTAATAGCACTTCATGTGGCAATTCATTGGTTCAATAGCACTTCATGTGGCAATCCATTGGTTTCTTCTCATCAGTTTAATAGCACTTAATGTGACAAATTATTGGTTTAATAGCACTTCATGTGGCAATCTATTGGTTTAATAGCACTTCATGTGGCAATCCATTGGTTTAATAGCACTTCATGTGCCAATCCATTGGTTAATAGCACTTCATGTGGCAATCTATTGGTTTAATAGCTCTTTATGTGACAATCCATTGGTTTAATAGAACTTCATGTGACAATCCATTGGATTAATAGCTTTTCATGTGACAATCCATTGGTTTAATAGAACTTTATGTGACAATCCATCGGTTTAATAGCTCTTTATGTGACAATCCATTGGTTAATAGCACTTCATGTGGCAATTCATTGGTTAATAGCACTTCATGTGGCAATTCATTGGTTTAATAGCACTTCATGTGGCAATCCATTGGTTTCTTCTCATCATTTTAATAGCACTTCATGTGGCAATCCATTGGTTTGCCAGCACTTCATGTGACAATCCATTGGTTTAATAGCATTTCATATGGCAATCCATTAGTTTCTTATCTCATCAGTTTAACAGCACTTCATGTGGCTCATAAAGTAAGGAGTGTGTCATAAAGTAAGGAGTGTGTCATAAAGTAAAGAGTGGCTCATAAAGTAAGCAGTGTGTCATAAAGTAAGCAGTGTGTCATAAGGTAGCAGTGTGTCATAAAGTAAGCAGTGTGCCATAAAGTAAGGAGTGGCTCATAAAGTAAGGAGTGGCTCATAAAGTTAGCAGTGTGTCATAAAGTAAGGAGTGTGCCATAAAGTAAGGAGTGCGTCATAAAGTAAGGAGTGCCTCCTAAAGTAAGCAGTGTGTCATAAAGTAAGCAGTGCGTCATAAAGTAAGCAGTGTGCCATAAAGTAAGCAGTGTGTCATAAAGTAAGGAGTGGCTCATAAAGTAAGCAGTGTGTCATAAAGTAAGGAGTGTGCCATAAAGTAAGGAGTGCGTCATAAAGTAAGGAGTGCCTTATAAAGTAAGCAGTGTGTCATAAAGTAAGGAGCGTCATAAAGTAAGCAGTGGGTCATAAAGTAAGCAGTGCGTCATAAAGTAAGCAGTGTGCCATAAAGTTAGGAGTGCCTCATAAAGTAAGGAGTGCCTCATAAAGTAAGCAGTGTGTCATAAAGTAAGCAGTGTGCCATAAAGTAAGGAATACATCATAAAGTAAGGAGTGCCTCATAAAGTAAGCAGTGTGTCATAAAGTAAGCAGTGTGCCATAAAGTAAGGAGTGCGTCATAAAGTAAGGAGTGCCTCATAAAGTAAGCAGTGTGTCATAAAGTAAGCAGTGTGTCGTAAAGTAAGGAGTGGCTCATAAAGTAAGCAGTGGCTCATAAAGTAAGCAGTGGCTCATAAAGTAAGCAGTGGCTCATAAAGTAAGCAGTGTGTCATAAAGTAAGCAGTTTTTTTATAATGTAAGGAGTGCGTCATAAAGAAAGCAGTGCATTATAAAGTAAGCAGTGCATCATAAAGTAAGCAGTGAGCAAAAAGTAAGCATTGCACATAAAGTAAGCAGTGCACATAAAGTAAGCAGTGTGTCATAAAGTAAGCAGTGTGTCATAAAGTAAGCAGTATGTCATAAGTAAGCAGTGCATCATAAAGTAAGCAGTGGACCATAAAGTAAGCAGTGTGTCACAAAGGAAGCAGTGCGTCATAAAGTGAACAGTGCATCATAAAGTAAACAGTGTGCTCACTTTTTTTCTCATGTGACATGATGATACCGAGCTACTAATGGAATACCCATTTTATGGAGGGATGAATAAGTTTTCTATATTTGAGTCCTCAGTCCTTCTAACTCCCTGCTCAGTCCTTCCAACTCCCTGCTCAGTCCTTCCAACTCCCTGCTCAATCCTTTTAACTCCCTGGTCAGTCCTTCCAACTCCCTGGTCAGTCCTTCCAACTCCCTGCTCAGTCCTTCCAACTCCCTGCTCCTCAGTCCTTCCAACTCCCTGCTCAGTCCTTCCAACTTCCTGCTCCGTCCTTCCAACTCCCTGGTCAGTCCTTCCAACTCCCTGCTCAGTCCTTCCAACTCCCTGCTCAGTCCTTCCAACTCCCTGCTCAGTCCTTCCAACTCCCTGCTCAGTCCTTCCAACTTCCTGCTCCGTCCTTCCAACTCTCTGCTCAGTCCTTCCAACTCCCTGCTCAGTCCTTTCAACTCCCTGCTCAGTCCTTCCAACTCTCTGCTCAGTCCTTCCAACTCCCTGCTCAGTCCTTTCAACTCCCTGCTCAGTCCTTCCAACTCCCTGCTCAGTCCTTCCAACTCCCTGCTCAGTCCTTCCAACTTCCTGCTCAGTCCTTCCAACTCTCTGCTCAGTCCTTCCAACTCCCTGCTCAGTCCTCAACTCCCTGCTCAGTCCTTCCAACTCCCTGCTCAGTCCTTCCAACTCCCTGCTCAGTCCTTTCAACTCCCTGCTCAGTCCTTCCAACTCCCTGCTCAGTCCTTCCAACTCCCTGCTCAGTCCTTCCAACTCCCTGCTCAGTCCTTTCAACTCCCTGCTCAGTCCTTCCAACTCCTGCTCAGTCCTCAACTCCTGCTCAGTCCTTCAACTCCCTGCTCAGTCCTTCCAACTCCTGCTCAGTCCTTTCAACTCCTGCTCAGTCCTTCCAACTCCCTGCTCAGTCCTTCCAACTCCCTGCTCAGTCCTTCCAACTCCCTGCTCAGTCCTTTCAACTCCCTGCTCAGTCCTTCCAACTCCCTGCTCAGTCCTCAACTCCCTGCTCAGTCCTTCCAACTCCCTGCTCAGTCCTTCCAACTCCTGCTCAGTCCTTTCAACTCCCTGCTCAGTCCTTCCAACTCCTGCTCAGTCCTTCCAACTCCTGCTCAGTCCTTCCAACTTCCTGCTCAGTCCTTCCAACTCTCTGCTCAGTCCTTCCAACTCCCTGCTCAGTCCTCAACTCCCTGCTCAGTCCTTCCAACTCCCTGCTCAGTCCTTCCAACTCCTGCTCAGTCCTTTCAACTCCCTGCTCAGTCCTTCCAACTCCTGCTCAGTCCTTCCAACTCCTGCTCAGTCCTTCCAACTCCCTGCTCAGTCCTTCAACTCCCTGCTCAGTCCTTCCAACTCCTGCTCAGTCCTCAACTCCTGCTCAGTCCTTCCAACTCCCTGCTCAGTCCTTCCAACTCCCTGCTCAGTCCTTTCAACTCCCTGCTCAGTCCTTCCAACTCCTGCTCAGTCCTTCCAACTCCCTGCTCAGTCCTTCCAACTCCTGCTCCAGTCCTTTCAACTCCTGCTCAGTCCTTCCAACTCCCTGCTCAGTCCTCAACTCCCTGCTCAGTCCTTCCAACTCCTGCTCAGTCCTTCCAACTCCCTGCTCAGTCCTTCCAACTCCCTGCTCAATCCTTCCAACTCCCTGCTCAGTCCTTCCAACTCCCTGCTCAGTCCTTCCAACTCCCTGCTCAGTCCTTCCAATTCCCTGCTCAGTCCTTCTTCCAACTCCTGCTCAGTCCTTCTTCCAACTCCTGCTCAGTCTCAGCAAAAATAGTCTTTTAATTTATTTGCATTTGCATCAAATTTACTGTAAGCCAATCAGTATTGTTGGAATTTAAGTATACTACCATACTTATAAAAATCATGATAAGGCATTTGAAATGTTAGGTCCCTTGTTTCATGGTTTGTTTTCTTTTTCATGATCATTAGCAATTTACATTCTTCACTGTTAGTACATCAATATCTGTATCTAATATTATCCTCCATTTGTACATTTGTACAAAATTGACATTATTCATAATCTAATCAAATTCTTCAGTTTAATGCATTATGCAGTATCAGTAAAATCAAATTACAAGATCAAATTTCTTCTCTTTCAAGCTGTTAATTGAATTGACAAGTAGCATAATTGAATTGTAGCATAATTGACTAGTAGCACAATTGCATTTGGATTGTGTAATTGTTTTAAAATGAAATGCATGGAAACTTCATATCTTTCATCAAACCAGAATTTTGTAACAATGAGAATGTATTGACATTTTGTCCATGTTTGAAATAAAAAGTGTAGTGACTTCCATAAGCATGTTCATAACAGGAGAACATTGAATCTGAGCACAATTGATTGCAACACTTTAAGCAGTGGCAAATAGTGTTGTTCCAAATTTGATATGTAAATTATTCACGCCTGTCGCGGTGTCGTTAAACATCAAACAAAACTGTTCACATCTCTTTAGATATTCATTGTAACTCAAGACAAAGATTTTCAATTTTTGATTGTACAAATACATAATCATTGCTCATCAATATCAACGACTGAAATTTAGGTCAGAAATCTAAAGAAATGTTTCATTTTCTTAAGTTGATGGCCCTTTCATACTTTGCATATAAATGATTGGATTCTTCAATTTTAAGACAGCTCTACTCAGAATTCAATGCCAAATGCAGGCAATTCAGGAAACACATAGGTGTTGTCTAGAAACCATTTATTTGTGTAAAATGTTTGTTTTATACAACTGATAAAATGTCATGTTTTGATACAGTATGTGAAATTTATAATTTAGTTGGGAGTAGCTAAAAATTCTTGGGGCTTAATTTAGGGGTATGAGCAATTAATGGTTTGTAAGACCCTGCGGGTCAGAGGAGAAAAATGAATTTACACCAGATTTGGTCCATCACAAATATTGTTATTGGTCTAAATTATTTTGCCTGAAATTGTAATTTGAAACATATGTGCTAGGAATTTTTAATTGAATAAGGTTTTTTACTTGTTTGCTGTTTTGATTGTTTACATATTAAAGCTTCATCCAGGCATTAGTGTTTTAGGTGGTATTATTATTCCCTAGCCAAAGAAGTTGGTGAAGAGGGATATAGCCTTTTACCATTCGTCTGTCTATCCATCCGTCTGTCTGTCTGTCCGTTCATCCGTCTGTCCACATTTATTGTCCTTCCGGCCTCGTGTATTCTTCAACTACTAGGGAACAAAAGATTGCTGCCATAGGAAATGAATTCCAACTATTTTTAGGAAAATAAATTTATACAAAGGAAAACAAATCTGTACTGAATTTTCAAAGTTGAATAATAGATCTGACAACTGAATGGAAATTATAATAAAGTGTCTTGTGCAAATAGATAACAAAAAAACAATGTCTTTGATAATCTGCAAATTAATCAATCTGGTTTGTAGGGGATGAGCATGTTTCTATTGTAAGTGTCAGATTTAAGTTGAGGCTGGTGGGGGGGGGCAGCTGTAGTGCAATGGAGAGAGTGGGGGTTATAATGAAGGTTGGAATGATAAGTTGGTTAAGAGTATATTTGGTAGATGAGTGGATGGCAAAAGGTGGGTTGGGGTAGTAGATGAATGGATTATGGTAGGTGAATGGGGAATGGTACGGTGAATGAGGCATGTTGGGAAATAGAGGATGGCAGGTGAATGGAGAATTGTAGATGAACAGGAAATGGCAGGTGAAGGGGAATGGTAGGTGATGGGGTATGTTGAGTTGATAGAATTGAGGGAAGAGGAAAGAATGTTGTGGGAAGATGGTAGAATAATTGATGGATGTAGGAATTAGAGTGAAGGTGGGATGGCATGGGGGACAGGTGGGATGGCATGTGGGACAAAGTGGCATGTGGGACAGGGTACTATGGAATGTGGGACAGAATGTCATGGCATATAGGACAGGGTGGGATAGCTTGTGGGACAGGGTGGGATAGCATGTGGGACAGGGTAGCATGGCATATGAAACAAGGTAGTGTCATGGCATTTATGACAGGCTGAGATGGCATGTGGGACAAGGTGGGATGGCATGGGGGACAATGTTTAATAGCATGTGCGACAGGATGGCATGTTATCTGGATTCTAGGTGGGATGGCATATGGGATGGTGGGATAGCATGTGGGATTGGATGGAATGGCCTGTAGGACAGGGTGGGATGGCACATGGTACATAGAAGGATGGCATGTGGGACAGGGTGGCATTGTATATGAGACAGGGTGGCATGGGACAGGGTGGCATGGTATATGGGACAGGGTGACATGGTGTATGGTACAGGGTGGCATAGTATATGGGACAGGGTGGCATGGTATATGGGACAGGGTGGCATGGTATATGGGACAGGGTGGCATGGTATATGGGACAGGGTGGCATGGTATATGGGACAGGGTAGCATGGTATATGGGACAGGGTGGCATGGTATATGGGACAGGGTGGCATGGTATATGGGACAGGGTGGCATGGTATATGGGACAGGGTGGCATGGTATATGGGACAGGGTGGCATGGTATATGGGACAGGGTGGCATGGTATAAGGGACAGTGTGGCAATTAAGGCATATGGTGGGATCTCATCTTGATTGCAGGTGTGATGGCATACAGGTCATGTTGTAGAATGGTATCTGGATTTCATGTACGATTTCCTGTAGGGAGGGAAGTAGCATACTGTAGGTATGATATGTGGAACAGGGTGGGATGGCAGGTGTGACATGAGGCTGAAAAGCATGTTATTAGCTGTGAGGGGATATGTATCGTTTTTGATGTCTGGTTTTATTTATTTTAGTCCTGAAAGTTTATTGAATGAATTAAATGTATTGTTTTTAATCTTATCTCTTATTTTTGAGGCCTGCAAGTAATTACAGTGTATATAGAATCTTTCCTGTTTCTACCCTCACCCATTCATATAGCTAGTGATCTTGCCTAGGTGTTAGCTTGCATATATATGTATATGTATATGTATATGTATATATATTATATATGTATATATATATATATATATATATATATATATATATATATATATATATATATATATATATATATATATATATATATATATATATATATATATATATATATATATATATATATATATATATATATATATATATATATATATATATATATATATATATATATATATATATATATATTATATATATATATATATATATATATATATATATATATATATATATATATATATATATATATATATATATATATATACAGTATATATATATATACAGTATATATATATATACAGTATATATATATATATATATACAGTATATATATATGCAGTATATATATATATATGTATTACAGCTGTGACCGTTTAGCGTGTACACACTCGCAAATCCTTGTAAACGTTTACTAAATACTTTATTTTGGGTAATTGTTTTTCATAGACAGTCTTGCCGTTGGAAATCAATATGTTCATGATTCAAATCACACACACATTCGGCTGACAAAATTCCATCCATCCATCCATCCATGTTCATTTGTAGTAGGCGCCTTTTCCATAGGATACAAAGCGCCCAGAATGCTGCCCCAAAGTTCAGTAAGTAATACATGATTAAAAAAAGAAAAGTCTTAAGACGTGTTTTGAACTGTCCAAGTGAACTGGCATGGCGAATGTGTGAAGGCAAAGAGTTCCAAACATGAGGTGCTGCAGCTGAAAAAGCCCTAGAACCAGCTTTGGTGTTAGTTCTGGGTTCAGTCAGGAAGTTTTCAGAAGAGGAGCGAAGGGATCGTGCTGGTGTATAAAGTTTCAGACTGTTGGATATGTATTCAGGTGATTGATGTATCAGGGATTTGTAGACAATAACACATGTTTTGTATAAAATTCGCTGTGACACAGGGAGCCAATGCAATTTGTTGAGCAAGGGTGAGGCATGATCACGACGACGTTTCCTGAAGATAAACTTAGCAGCTTTATTTTGGAGTTTCTGTAGGCGATTTACATTTTCATGGTAATACCATTCAAAAGGGAATTACAGTAGTCAAACGTGATAGGATGAGTGATCGAACAACATAATGACAGGTTTCAACGTCAATGTACCGACGAATCTTGCCAATGTTTCTAATGTGATAATTAATTGTTTTACTAAGTTGTGTCACATGGTTGTCCATTGACATTCTATTATCGAAAGCAACTCCCAGATTTTTAACTGAAGTGACTGGTGAGATGCAAGTATTGCCAAAACAAACTTGAGGTTCTCAAGGGCTTTACTAGCATTTGATGAAGAGAATATGATACACTCTGTTTTGTCCTCATTAAGTTTAAGTTTGTTTGCAATCATCCACTGTTGGATATCTTGCACACAGGAGGTCAGTTTGAATAAAGCACATTCAGCATCGAGTGGAACTTTAGGTTAAAGGCTAAGAAAATCTGTATATCATCAGCATATATGTGATACTCGATCTTGTGCTTCCGCAATATGTCACCTATTGGGATAGTATAAAGTGTGAATGACAAAGGACCTAAAACAGAGCCTTGTGGGGTCCCATATTCAAGATTTACAGTGTTGGAGTCAGCTCCAGGAACATGGACATGGTTAGTCCGACAATTAAAATATGATGATAGCCAATCCAAAGCGTTGCCAGAAATGCCAAAGCTATGCTCAAAACGACGAAGCATGATTTGGTGGTCTAAGCGTATCAAACGCGGCAGACAGATCAACATAAGAAATAAAATAGCTTTCTGCTGGTCGAGCGCTTGAAGAACATAATCTTGCACATGTAGTAGGGCAGACTCAGTACTGTGTGAAGTTCGGTAGGCCGATTGTAGTGGCTCAAAAGTTTATGTTTGTTGATGTGTTCAGTGAGTCTACTGGTTACACCTTTTTCAATATATTTTGAAACTGTAGCAATGTTTGAGACTGGGCAGTAGTTTTGAGTTCATTTTGTCCAAAGATTGTTTTTGATGATGGGAGCCACAATTGCATGTCCATAGGCTTTCGGGAAAATACCATGTTCCAAGGAAGCATTCACAACTTCTGTAAGTTTCGGGAGGATAGTTTTTACATGTTGTTTCAACAGCCATGTTGGAATCATATCAAGAGCACATGTCTTGGAAGGTGACTTCGCGATTATATTCATAAGTTCATCTTCAGTGACAGGCTGGAAATCAGAAAGAAGTGAACAATTGAAAGGAAACCTTCTGTCTATCAGAATAGATGGTGAGTCAACATGTAGGTCATTAATCTTGTGCCTGATGTCCTTGACTTTATTCTGGAAAAAATTACTAAAGTCATTTGCAAGTGTAATTGGACATTCACTCTGTGGAAGAATTCTTGAATTATTGTTGAGAAGTGTGTTGACAGTGGCAAACATGTCCCTTGGGTGGAAGACTGTAACTTCTCCATGTAGAATTCTTTCTTTGCAGAGAAAAGAACAGTTCTTACATGTTGCTTTGAATCATTATACGCTGATAGGTCAGAGAGAGATCTACTTTTGCGCCACTTGCGCTCACTGCGCGCCGTTCTCTCCTGGCATCATCAACTGATTTGTTGTACCATTTAGGCGCGAACGGACACTCTTTTTGCGTTCAATAACAGGAGCATGCAGATCAAGGGCTGATGTAATGGCAGTGCCAAAATCAGCTACAAAGTCATCAACATTTGTTTCTTGCAAAGAAATTTGATTAAGATTGGATGACAAATCTTGTGAAAGTTGGGAGTGATCAATGGCACTGTATCTTCTTGTTAAAATAATTCCATTATTGGGAACTACTTTAGGTAAGTCAAGTTTACAGCATATGACAGAATGATCTGAGACATGATTTTCATGAATTTCAACAGATGATAAAAGTGTTTCATTTTCTCTGGTAATGACAAGATCAAGAATGTGGCCTTTGTTGTGTGTAGGTTGATTTACATGTTGAATGAGTCCAGAAGATGAAAGTGTAGTAGCAATTTGACGAACATCAGGCTTAGTTGGGACATCAAAGTGCACATTGAAATCACCCAGCAAAACAAGTTGACCAGGAAGATCATTTAAATTGTCTACAAAATCATCAAACTCATCTAAAAATTCTTTAACTGTGAGTTTGTTAACACTAGAAGGTGGAGGACGGTATATCACCACAAGATCGAAGGATCTATTATTGTTTGAGATTATGGCATATTCAAAAGATTTGGCATTAAACAAGTTTGATGTGACATGCTTCAAATTAATTTGTGATTTATGAATGACAGCAATGCCCCCTCCACGCTGGTCTCCTGGCCTAGGTATATTGATGAAGGAGTATCCCTAGGTGTAAGTTCCCCAATGGCAACATTGTCATCAGATTCAGTGAGCCAACTCTCAACTATAATTAGAACATCCACATTGTTGGTTATAATATAATCACATATGTACAGAGATTTGTTACATGCAGATTGACAATTCCAGAGCCTGATATCAAGCCTATCATCATTCAAATCAGTTATGTAAGAGTTGTTCTCACTACTTTGCAAGTTTGAAGCTTTACATGTAGATCTTTTGTCCTTAATATGAGATCCACCTCTCCGAGATCTGACATGAAACAAGCCATATTCTTTTAGGGTCTTACAAACATCAGATGGTATGAAAGACTTGATTTTCTTGTTAGTGAACAATTCAGAAGTGTGACAATAGCTGAGTAATTGATCCCTAGAATAATGAACTCTCCTGACTGAATCAGGCATTATACTTGATCACACAAGCAGCCATGCGGTTTTTGCATAACAATGGTGGCATTGTCATTGCAGACATTCCAATAACCAGATGTTCAAGCTCATGAGGACTGAAACACAGTAGAATCAATAATTGAAAATAAAAAGATGAAAATTCATGCTCAAAAAATCAGCTGAAGCAAAAGATAATTCCACACAAAAGTCACACTAGGAAGATCTTGAAGTACAAAACTATCACCAGTGCAAAAATTAAAAGAAAAGAGTTCCCCAAAGTATGGTAAAAATTCAGAAACTGAGGAGCAACATTCAGCAGTGGCAGCAGCTAAAACAGCGCCCAATACCATATTCCAATCAATGACTTTTTGCAAACTGTAAACCCGATTAGTTAGCATAATCTTTTTTAAATGTGCGAATCACAAATGCCGGTAATCACCAATAAATGGGGATATTATGCACTTTGATTTTGCCGAAATCTGAGTAGGCTAAATTGTTAAATGCACCGCGAATGTGCAGCAGCATACAGTGAAACTAACAATAGGCCGTAAGGCTTTAAATCCCACGCAGTCAAGGCCCGTTTTACAAGCTGTTAAATTGACCAAAAAGTACTTGAATCGTGACAATCTGTACATTTACATGTAAATATTACCTGATGAGTCAAATAAATTTTGCAAGAAAGAAAAAATATTGGAAAATAAACTAAACAGAATCAGGTTTTAACAGAGCTGAAATTCTGCATGCGTCGCAAAGATGGCAGCCATTTTTTCGTTCTGATATTTCAGGATTTCCTGGTGGTGGTGGCGTAGTTTTTAAATGTTCTACAGCGAGGTATATCATAGGCCTAGTATGAAATGACATTGAAAGGAAGTTATCTGTTCTTTCTAAACTGAATTTCAATGCATGTTTTTCATAAAAATGATGTTTTATACTGTAGAAGTCAACTTTTTACGATTTGGAAAGCAAAACTCAGCGTCTATTTAAGCAATGGAATCAATACTTTGGCCATACTGGTTGCGCGATTTTTTTAAACTTCGCCTGTTAGTTTTGGAGCAATTTTAGTGTATTTCCGAAAATTACGGCACTAAACACGATACACGCTTGCTTTTTTGGTGTGTACACGTTTGCAAAAATCCTAAACGTTCACAGCTCTAATATATATATATATATATATATATATATATATATATATATATATATATATATATATATATATATATATATATATATATATATATATATATATATATATATATATATATATATATATATATATATACATACATACATACATACATACATACATACATACATACATACATACATACATACATACATACATACATACATACATACATACATACATACATACATACATACATACATACATACATACATACATACATACATACATACATACATACATACATACATACATACATACATACATACATACATACATACATACATACATACATACATACATACATACATACATACATACATACATACATACATACATACATACATACATACATACATACATACATATATATATATATATATATATATACACATACATATATATATATATATATATATATATATATACATACATATATATATATATATATATATATATACACATACATATATATATATATATATATATATATACACATACATATATATATATATATATATATATATATATATACATATATATATATATATATATATATATATATATATATATACATATATATATATATATATATATATATATATATACATATATATATATATATATATATATACATACATATATATATATATATATATATATATATATATATATATATATATATATATATATATATATATATATATATATATATATATATATATATATATATATATACATACATACATACAGTATATATATATACATATATATACATGTATATATACATACATGTATATATATATATATTCTCCACTGGAACGTTTGAATAATGAATGTGAGATGAAGATGAGAGATTACTTCCAAGGTTGACCTTGAGATTTGTTTCTCTGTCTTAATCATGGAGATGCTATTTGGGATAGTATCTCGATGTCTTAATGAAGCACCTGCAGAGTCACAGAAGTTTGTCTGAATGTATATCATACTTATCTTGAAGCTATGTGCTTCAAGTCAACCAATCCAGATTTCGTTGGCCTCATTTCTGTACTCTGTTATGTAATTGCAACGGAATATGAGGCTGTGATTTGCTATGTGGAATGATGCCGTCTTCTAAGATTTACATTTGCAAGCTATGGAAACTTGTGCCAGTTGGCATTTGGCAAAATTTCCATTGTCAAAGAACACCAGACTTTCTTAAAGGTAAGACGAATAGAACAATTTGTTCTGTGAAAGACTATTAAAATTATTATACTGGTCAAATCTTTGCAAGTTCTCCAGAAATGAATTTCTAGCAATTATGAACTTAAAATTGTAGTTCCAACAGAAGGAACTCAATCTCTCTCTTTGTGGCAAGTGAAACAATGAAAAAGCTGATCATTTTCATAATATTTAAGACTTTAGGGTCTTTGATAATTTGTTATCTTAAATGGAACAGTTGGAGGCAGAATGTATAATAATTCAGCATCTGGCCTAGCTAATTTTCATTTGTCTCCCAACCTCTTGCTGCTACATGGAATCAAGAATGAAATCCTGCATGGTGTTTGTGAGAATAATTAGTACAGCTATCATTCTAACACTTAGCACTGCCAATTGTGTTGCCTTTCACACATTCATTAAATCAGTTCAAGATGTGTTTTCCTTTGATGGGAATCTAATGAATATATTTCAAGGATCAGCAATTCTCGTTTTTCAATCAAAACATTATAAAGCAATATTTGTTCAGAGGGAGCTTTCCCCAAAAGCGTTTTCGAAAAGTAAAGCTAGAAATGTTATGCAAGGCCAATGATGATCACAGTCAGAGGCCTTGAAGCTTGCAAAATAACCTTTACAGACATACTGTAAACCAAGACTTGATGTGTGTTGCTCATCCTGGTATTCATCTTTGCTGAATGGAGCTCGATTTGACTTGTAGTCAAGTCAGTGATAACACATTTGACTTGTATTCAAGTCAGTGACAACACAGTTGACTTGTATTCTAGTCAGTAATAACACATTTGACTTGTATTCAAGTCAGTGATAACACATTTGACTTGTATTCAAGTCAGTGACAACACAGTTGACTTGTATTCTAGTCAGTAATAACACATTTGACTTGTAGTCAAGTCAGTAATAACACATTTGACTTGTATTCAAGTCAGTGATAACACATTTGACTTGTAGTCAAGTCAGTGATAACACATTTGACTTGTATTCAAGTCAGTGATAACACATTTGACTTGTATTCAAGTCAGTGATAACACATATGACTTGTAGTCAAGTCAGTAATAACACATTTGACTTGTAGTCAAGTCAGTGATAACACATTTGACTTGTATTCAAGTCAGTGATAACACATTTGACTTGTATTCAAGTCAGTGATAACATATACGACTTGTAGTCAAGTCAGTGATAACACATTTGACTTGTATTCAAGTCAGTGATAACACATATGACTTGTAGTCAAGTCAGTAATAACACATTTGACTTGTATTCAAGTCAGTGATAACACATTTGACTTGTATTCAAGTCAGTGATAACATATACGACTTGTAGTCAAGTCAGTGATAATACCATCTACCCAGACATATACTGGTTTTTTCTCAATACATTCCATTCATCTTAATATCAGGCACCTACATGTACATAAATGAATGACTAGAGAAGAGAGTGCAATAGGTGAAAATGATCTCCGAAAAGGAGACCATAGAAGTTCCCCAGTAATCTCAGTTGAGTGGGCAGACATGCTCATAAACCTCACCCTAACACACCCACCAATCAACCTCTCAATAATTGTACATCTTCTTGAACTTAAGAACAAGAAACTCAAATTGTAAATTGTGATTCTCAAAGACTAAAAGCACAAACAGCTTGTTTTAGAGTTACACATTGATGCATAGATTGTTTGGACGAGAGGAAATGCATCTTTATACTTGACATTCTACATTATCCAGTGTGGTGACGATGGGAAAAATAAAAACTTAGGTTGATAGGAAAATACAATGATTATTTAATGGAAAGATTTGTATTCCCAAAAGTTTGCCATTTTATTCGCATTCACGCCAAAGTATCTTGTAATCTGCAATGCCAAATAAAGCTGAAAGGGAAGGTTTTTACTGTGTACATTTCTTATCAATATTCTGTGTATACCAGGTATAATTCACAATGTGTGTAGGTTTGAATTGTTTTTTATTATTTAGCCCCTTGGCAACGTACTCTTGATAAAGCATAGTACAAGAACAATACACACAGGTAGGCATAAATTATATGCACTGCATGTATGCTATGAGCATACCAGTCTACCATGATTAAAACAAAATGGTCTCCCACAGGTCCCTTCAGGTTCAATTCATACATAAAGTATCGCATCCCTTACGGAAAATACAGCTTGCCGCGATCAGTCGTTATAACTTTACCGCAACTAGTTGAGGTAAAGTCGCAACGACTTCACTTTTCACATGCAGAAGTTTGCTGCAACTTTGCAAGAAAAATGTTTGTCACAACTTCGCAAGAAATAGGTTTGCCAGGACTTCGCAAAAAATAGGTTTGCCGCAACTTTGTAAGAAATAGGTTTTCCACGACTTCGCAAGAAATAGATTTGCCACGACTTCAAAAGTCGCAATCAAATAAAATGCAAATGCCGCGACTTCACAAGTCGCACTAAAATAAAATGCAAATGCCGCGACTTTGCAAGAAAGGCTTTTGCGGTGACTTTACATAATACGGTTGTGAAGACTTTGCAAGAAGTGCTTTTATCACGACTTCACAATAATGTCAATGCCCAGAATCATTCGGTATAGAATATCATGTTTCCATCAACCCCTATAGTTCTGCATTGGTTAACTGGAGCCATTATGTGGTATATTAGGTGAGATTCTCCACGAAATTACCTTCAAGAAAATCTCCATGGAGAAGTGTCAATCATCAAGAAGTCACATGTATGACCTTAGTTAGGGTCAGCATGTGTCATCTCCTACAGCATGCTCTTCCACGAAAATTATTTTATTGCAAATTCCAGCATTGATGGTGGTGGCAATGAGCATAGTGATTGACAAGTATAATAAATATGCAACTTTGTAGTACATTAATTAAATAAAGGGAAAACATCATTTTTGATAAGGGACTGAATTAGTAATAACTTTCAAGACAGCTAATAATATTACACAGAGGAACAACTGAAATAGAAAACCCTCTACATCTTGTTATAAATAATACAAGATCTGAGAAACCTCAGGTTTTGTTTGTGGGATAGAGGAACAGCTTTAGTTAAAGGTCTGAAACATCTTACACTATTATAGGGTCTGCTAATGCCTCACTGCTTTGTCTGTGATATACCTCATAATGTTACGAGACAAGGACGGGCAAGGTAGAGGAACAGCCTAAATTTACGGCCCTGTTGTGCTTAATTTGGCTTTTTGTTTGCATCAATGTTGTTGATGTACAGTTGCATTCTGATACAGATGACATCAACAGGTTGACATACTGTAAGTTATAAATTGTATAGTGAAGTTACTAAGCACAAATTTGTTGTTCCCTGTTGTTGCTAATTAGAAGTGGAACTAGTACTTCCATGATTAGACGTGTTATGCTTTTAACTCCATGCTGTTACCAGCCAGGTCATCAATTTTGCACATTGAATTTGGCTGTGGGCACAAACAGTATTCTGAACAGTCCTGTAAGCACAACAGTATTCTGAACAGTCCTAAAAGCACAACAGTATTCTGAACAGTCCTGAAAGCACAACAGTGTTCTGCACAGTCCTGAAAGCACAACAGTGTTCTGAACAGTCCTGAAAGCACAACAGTGTTCTGAACGGTCCTGAAAGCACAACAGCAGTTTCTTAGAATTACTTGCTGACTACATGAAGATCTCTAAGAACTACATGTAAGCTTCCTATAGAGAAAGAAAGTTTTTTGAATAGGTAGGTCTAAAATATCTCTGAGATGCACAGTCCTTAAAAATGGCAGATCCGTACAGATGTTAATTTCTTTAGTGCTGCTGCTGAAGTCCGCACCGCTTACTTCACTGGTCATCCTAAAAAGATAACAAATAATGTAAAAGGATTTTAGAATTTGCCAGCCTTTTTGTGTAACTGTAGCATAGGCGTCGGAAGATATTTCATATTGGGGAGGGGGGACTCAGTCCGGCAAGAAATTTCATAGCAAAGACTTTACCACCCCCCGCCACTCCTTATGTACAAAATTCTATATTGCCGGTGTATCTTACCCTATGTACCTTTTATTTTTTTTTAACTTGATTCCAATTAGTGCTTTGGAGCCTATTTTTGTGTCCACAGATTCTCAAAACCACCATCATGGTGTATTGGGCTGGGTTTTAATTTTTCATATATTTTAACCCTTTAGATGCTCGGAAATAGCACTTTTGCCCCCTAAGCTATTATAACCCTGAATCAGTTTTTTTTTTACTCCTATTATGGGGAAGCAGGCCCTCAGAAAAAATATTGGGGGCCATCTGGCATATGAGACATCCTGTAAAATATAGAGGTTTAACATAAGCCCAGGAAGAAGCTGTTTCCTGTGCCACATATATTTCTTACAGCTTAAATTCCTTATAATCTGCCACAACTATCCTGCATGATACCAGGAACATATTAGAGCATTTTCTCACAATTTGACAGTCATACCACATCCAAAATCCAGTCATACTTTCTTTTACTAGTAAATAATTGCACCATTTGGTATTCAATTTGAGTTAATGGCCTTATCACACTGCAGTTACCAAGTCTTACAAGGGCAAGAAAGGTTGCTGACAATGAGAGCTCAAGAGATAATCCACATGTGTCATGGTAACCATGTGTCATGGTAACCATGTGTCATGGTAACCATGTGTCATGGTAACCATGTGTCATGGTAACCATGTGTCATGGTAACCATGTAACCATGTGTCATGGTAACCATGTGTCATGGTAACCATGTGTCATGGTAACCATGTGTCATGGTAACCATGTGTCATGGTAACCATGTGTCATGGTAACCATGTGTCATGGTAACCATGTGTCATGGTACTAATTCTACAGTATGAATTTGACAACATAAGCAGGGGAACATCCAGATAAGTGTCCCCATAGATGAAAAGGAGGTACTTGAATTTGTATATTTATATTAATCATAAGCATGGGTTATTCAATTTAAGGGTTGTTGGAATGCGTGTTAGTATATTATGTATGCACTTCAACAGTGATATAATATTATGGGCAATTTTGAGAATGTTATCAACCTTTGTTCACAAATTTCCTGAAGACTCCCCTTTTCACATTATTTGACATAGCATGATCCTACTTCAGGTCATCTACAGGGTGACCCCTTCTTATGTTACTCTGCCTCAGTAAACAAAGATGCTGCATTTTCTGAATTATTACAATTATTTATACTGTATATTTAACTTAATAAAATGATACAAAATTGATTAAAATATGATCCCCTATTTTCTGATACTTCTATTTTCCAACTTTGTTATTGCTAATTGGAAGAAGAAGAAAAAAAGAAAAAAACACCAACAATTCATTGGCTTAATTGGGGTAAAATTTTTAAATTGAATATAAATTGGCTATCGAATTTTTAAAGTTTTCCTTCATCCGAGCAAACAAACCCCTTTTTGTTGAGAAAGTGCCCTTTTGAAATCTTAAAATATAATAAGCATCCAGAATTGTAAGATGTTTTTGCCTTTTTATACAAAAAAGGACCCCTTTTAAAATTGCTTCGGGCCTGCCCCCTCCTCACTGTTTACACATTGGTTTCATTGACAAATCTGTGCTGAGATTTAAATGTCATAAGGGCTAAAGCTATAGAAAATTCCCCCACCCCCCCCCCCCCAAATATTTATTAAGAGGGAATTCTAAGAAGAGGGGAGTCCATATCTCTCTTATTATTGTGAAGTTGTGAGCACTGTCCCCACCCATTATACCTACTATCCTACTGTCATAGAAGTTTTCAAATTAACTTGCTCAAAAATCTCAAATGGGCAAATTGGGAGGGGCACAGTTCCATACGTGAGGGTATATATGTGTATATATATATATATATATATATATATATATATATATATATATATATATATATATATATATATATATATAATATATATATATATATATATATATATATATATATATATATATATATATATATATATATATATATATATATATATATATATATATATATATATATATATATATATATATATATATATATATATATATATATATATATATATATATATATATATATATATATATATATATATATATATATATATCTCTCTTATATATATAATGTATATATATATATATATATATATATATATATATATATATATATATATATATATATATATATATATATATATATATATATATATATATATATATATATATATATATATATATATATATATATATATATATATATATATATATATATATATATATATATATATATATATATAATGTATATATATATATATATTATATATATATATATATATATATATATATATATATATATATATATATATATATATATATATATATATATATATATATATATATATATATATACATATATAATATTTGTGTGTGTGTGTCTTTTCTGCATAATTTTCGCAGTGCAGGTCCCACAAAATGCTGTTTTTTTTTGTTTTTTTGTACTGCTGGTCCATTTTTACAATATTTTTGCTGAATACTTGATACTACAGGTACCAAACATTTGTCATACTGCGGGTATGGCTTTCGGTTGATGGGCTGTACACCCTACCACTTTTAGTGGTATGAAGTGTCCCCCCCCCCCCTCTCTGAAAAACAATGTGTGGTGATATCCAATCACTGACAATAGGGACCAAAATTAGTAAAGAGATCCCACAAACCCCCTGACTTGATTATGTCCATACTGAGCTATTGACAGCCATAATATGTGCTATCTTGGATAGAACTGTTGGAATATTCTACAACACTTATGTGTTTACAAATAATTGCAAGATATACAATCACTTGCTATGTTCTATACCCCAAGTCCCCCTTTCCTCCACTCCCCAAGCAACCAAGTTTATCACATTGGAAGGTGTAGGATGAAGAAAATTATACAGGAGAAAGTACATTACTAGTTGTTTATTGTTTAAATTATGTCTCGAATTATGTCTCAAATTATGTCTCAAGTTATGTCTCTTGAAATGAAGCAATTCATGTTTATTTCACTTTTGGAAATACAAAAAAAAATTGTTTGTGATTATAACCAAGGATCTGTTTGAATAGATTCCTGTTAAAACTAACAGTGCTACCTACCAGTGCCTCTTTGAATAACTTTTTTTTTTCTCCAAGACTAAGAATCACAACTCATTCCAAAGTATGAGTTCTATAGGCCACACTTGAGATGGCAATCATAGTCCATAAGGGTCATTTAGTGTTCAGGCAGCATCATAAAAAGCCTCAAATTTTGTTGAAGTTTCATTCTTCATTTTATAACTCGCATCCATGGTCTTCAAAAACAACCCAGATAAATTCATTTAGCAATCCATTTCCTGCAAAACAATTCAGAACTTTCTTCCTTAGGTACAAAATCGGGGGAAATTTGAAGCTATTCTGAGCTATTTAGACTTAAAACAGCCATTTGTTTGAAGCCTTTATCAAGATTAATGACAAAGTAATTAATAAATGACTAAGTAACAGTTGCAGTATACCTTTGGAAGGATATTTTCATCTCAAAATTCCGGATTTTTTTCTCTCAAAGATCAAATGAAAATAGTATAATTTAAGTTGATTTTGCTAATCAAAAATGACGTTTCATTTTTAAGGCCTCAAAATAATGTCTCAAATTTCCCCTGATTTTGCACCCAAAGAAGTAATTTTTGAAATTTGTTTGCAAGGGGTGGATTGCTGGTGAATTTTTCTTGCTATTTTGAAGAGTTTCATGACCAGGGATGCAGGAGTTTTTAATAAAAATAAAAAATGATACAAATTTGAGGTTTTTCCCTATGCAGCCTAAAAGTAACACACTAATGACCCCTATGGTTGTCAGTGTGGCCTATATTATCTATCATTAACAACTCATTTCCAAATGGAACTGATTTTGTGATTACCACACACATGAGATGTGTGTCTTGGTTGCTAAGCATGGACAATCATCTACATGTTGCAATTTACAGTAGTGATTTTTCTAACAATACTTAAAAGTCCTTACCTTTTATGAGGTGCCTCCTTGCTAGCTTCTCATCCCTCTCAAAAAATGACTGTTTATTCTTGCGGTTACTGTACTACAACACTTGTACTTATTTTATGCTGTACACAACACACATTCACACAGTGCATACTTTTTTTAGTTCAAAGCATGTATGGAAACTGAATGTTTAGGGTCAAAGGTCAGAAGCTTAACAGTTTATGTTTAAAACACCAAATTTGAGTGTTTTGATGGGGATGTCCCACTTTCAAATGCCTTGCACACATGCTCGTTGTCATGGTGGAGAATAATTAAAAGATTAAATCTTCTGACCTGAGGAAAGTGTACAAAGCTGTGTGTAAGCTGTATAACTAAGTTCTGGCATAATATTTAGAAACTATTATTATTATTATTTAAACCAGGGCAATTGTTTTATATATTTTTTTTCATTAAAAGGGAAATAGGTATATTTATTTGCAACTCAGCTAATTGCTCCATACTGAAATTAAGAGCAGAGTCTAGGCTTCTTCCTCCTTTGTTCTGATAGAAACGATAATTACAGTAATGTGCCGATATTACAGTTATGTGCTAATATTACAGTAATGTGCCCATATTACAGTAATGTGCCCATATTACAGTAATATGTCCATATTACAGTAATGCGCCCATATAACAGTAATGTGCCGATATTACAGTAATGTGCCAATATTACAGTAATGTGCCCATATTACAGTAATGTGCCCATATTACAGTAATGTGTCCATATTACAGTAATGTGTCCATATTACAGTAATGCACCCATATGACAGTAATGTGCCGATATTACAGTAATGTGCCCATATTACAGTAATGTGCCCATATTACAGTAATGTGCCCATATTACAGTAATGTGCCCATATTACAGTAATGTGTCCATATTACAGTAATGCGCCCATATGACAGTAATGTGCCGATATTACAGTAATGTGCCAATATTACAGTAATGTGCCCATATTACAGTAATGTGCCCATATTACAGTAATGTGTCCATATTACAGTAATGCGCCCATATGACAGTAATGTGCCGATATGACAGTAATGTGCCCATATTACAGTAATGTGCCCATATTACAGTAATGTGCCCATATTACAGTAATGTGCCCATATTACAGTAATGTGCCCATATTACAGTAATGTGCCCATATTACAGTAATGTGCCTATATTTTACATCTTCCAAAGCAATCTAATTACAATTTTGCATTAATTAGAACTATAAAAAATAAGTTACAACATGGGAACAGCCATTTTTTTATACCACACTCTAAAAATAACATCATCAACAGTTCTTGATGAAGAAAATACATGTTCTTCTTTATAGTCAAGTATTTTTAGCTTATAACAAATTCTCTTACCTTCACATGGACTTATGATGGACTTTTCATTTTTACGTAGGGCATATACTGATACAAACCTTTACAACTTCATCTGAAAGCGTACTAGATACCGGGGTGGGGGCACTTCCATACTGGAGTGGTAGGTGTGTGCCTCCGAGGATTTCAAAAGTGCACTGCAGTATGAGAGATTTTTTGCTTATTGCAGTATGATTGTGTATGATAGCTGCAGTATAAAAACTTAGTGATTTTTGATACCCACAGTACGAAAATAAGTGATTTTTGATACCTGCAGTATGAAAATAAGTGATTTTTTATACCTGCAGTATGAAAATAAGTGATTATTGATACCTGCAGTATAAAATTAAGTGATTTTTGATACCTGCACTACAAAATTATATGATTATTGAGACCTGCAGTATGCAAATGTGCAATTTTTTTTAGACCTGCAGTACGTATGAGAGATCGGATTTTGATACCTACATTACAAAAATTCTGAAAAAAAGGCAACTGCTCTGGTGGCACTCGTATATGTACCTCACATATGAAAGTGCCCCCCCTTTCCTCCAGGGACTAGATAGAACATTTGGAGAAGAATTATAAAGGAATACATTACTGTTTTGCTATTACACAGGGCAACTTACTTCTTAATTGATCACTTATTGGTACTACTGTATTTCAACTCAACATGGCAGCCTCCATGTTACAACTTTCTACATGGATAACTTAAAGAATAAGATTTTAAGATGTGGTTTAATGTTCCTGTTTGATTCTCTATCTAGCCATATCAGGAAGTTGCAGTATACTCCCTGCTTATATCAAGTTAAGTTTTGTTACTTTCTGTCTCCTTTAAAGGATTAGTTCAGGGGTCAGGGGTTGCTGGACCCCTGAATTAATCGATTTTTTACAGTAAGTTGTTGAGCTAGGGTCTTCTGTCTACTCATGATATGTTTATGTAATGTTCATACTCTAGGTGCCTGTAAAATGTAAATTTGGTATTGTACCTCTATTTTATTTTTAAGTGAAGTTATGGCAAAGTTTTCATTAATTAATTCATGGCTTATAGCAAATGCTGTGGGCTCTTCCAGAGATTATTCTGATGTTGCCGCGATCGTGCTGCAAAGTGTTTATCCTGCGGTGAAGTTCTGGCGAAGTTGCCAATAGCTCGCAGCTGGTTGTGAAGTGCTGGGAAGTCTTGCTACGAACACTTTTGATAACAGCAAAGTCGCGGTAAAGTTACCACAAATTTTACCACGACTACTTCTGTTTGGTGTAAAGGATATGATCTCATATTTAGATGATATGGTGTTCACACATTGGCCATAAACAAAATGGGAAAAAAAATGAACCACGTTATAGAAGCAGAAGTATATGGTTTGCCCCAGATGTGCAAAAATTTTGGCAGGAACATATTTCTAATCAGTTTCATACAATGACATATACATTCTTTCTTTTTTTATTAGATATGATCTTCTAGTAAACTATTGCCTGATTTTGGTTTGAGTAGATTTGACCTTCTAGTAAACTATTGCCTGATTTTGATTTGAGTAGATTTGACCTTCTAGTAAACTTTTGCCTGATTTTGATTTGAATAGATTTGACCTTCTAGTAAACTATTGCCTGAATTTGATTTGAGTAGATTTGACCTTCTAGTAAACTATTGCCTGATTTTGATTTGAGTAGATTTGACCTTCTAGTAAACTATTGCCTGATTTTGATTTGAATAGATTTGACCTTCTAGTAAACTATTGCCTGAATTTGATTTTAGTAGATTTGACCTTCTAGTAAACTATTGCCTGATTTTGATTTAGGTAGATTTGATCTTGTAGTAAACTATTGCCTGATTTTGATTTGAGTAGATTTGACCTTCTAGTAAACTATTGCCTGATTTTGATTTTAGTAGATTTGACCTTCAAGTAAACTATTGCCTGATTTTGATTTAAACAGATTTGACCTTCTAGTCAACCATTGCCTGAATTTGATTTGAGTAGATTTGACCTTCTAGTAAACTATTGCCTGATTTTGATTTGAATAGATTTGACCTTCTAGTAAACTACTGCCTGAATTTGATTTGAGTAGATTTGACCTTCTAGTGAACTATTGCCTAATTTTGATTTGAGTAGATATGATGTTCTAGTAAACTATGGCCTGATTTTGATTTTAGTAGATATGATCTTCTAGTAAACTATTGCCTGATTTTGATTCGAGTAGATTTGACTTTTTGTAAATTATTGCCTGATTTTATTTGAGTAGATTTGTCCTTTTAGTAAACTATTGCCTGATTTTGATTTGAGTAGATATGATGTTCTAGTAAACTATTGCCTGATTTTGGTTTGAGTAGATTTGACTTTTTGTAAATTATTGCCTGATTTTTTATTTGAGTAGATTTGTCCTTTTAGTAAACTATTGCCTGATTTTGGTTTGAGTAGATATGATGTTCTAGTAAACTATTGCCTGATTTTGATTTAAGTAGATATGATCTTCTACTAAACTATTGCCTGATTTTGATTTGAGTAGATTTGACCTTCTAGTAAACTATTGCCTGATTTTGATTCGAGTAGATTTGACTTTTTGTAAATTGTTGCCTGATTTTGATTTAAGTAGATTTGACCTTTTAGTAAACCATTGCCTGATTTTGATTTGAGTAGATATGATGTTCTAGTAAACTATTGCCTGATTTTGATTAGAGTAGATTTGACTTTTTGTAAATTATTGCCTGATTTTGATTTAAATAGATTTGACCTTTTAGTAAACCATTGCCTGATTTGATTAGAGTGAGTTGACCTTCTAGTAAACTATTGCCTGATTTTGGTTTGAGTAGATATGATGTTCTAGTAAACTATTGCCTGATTTTGATTTAAGTAGATATGATCTTCTACTAAACTATTGCCTGATTTTGATTTGAGTAGATTTGACCTTCTAGTAAACTATTGCCTGATTTTGATTTGAGTAGATTTGACTTTTTGTAAATTGTTGCCTGATTTTGATTTAAGTAGATTTGACCTTTTAGTAAACCATTGCCTGATTTTGATTTGAGTAGATATGATGTTCTAGTAAACTATTGCCTGATTTTGATTAGAGTAGATTTGACCTTTTGTAAATTATTGCCTGATTTTGATTTAAGTAAATTTGACCTTTTAGTAAACCATTGCCTGAGCGACATTCCCTGCTCTTGTAAGATAGGGATTCTTTTAAATATTCTTATGGTTTTTTGTAAATTTTTATTTGAAAGAGCATACATACTTTTAGAGCCAATCTTTGAATGTTAATTGGTTGTTGTGTATGATCAGAAACAATTTTCCAAAAGTTATTGAAGTCGGGTATATTTGGCAATGTATATAAATACCTAACTTTCATCAATTTATTTTTCTAACAGGTTTTACTAATAAAAAAAAGGATGATAGATTTCAATGAAATACATCAACTTTGTGGGAAAATGTGTTGCTGTGATGTCATACTGAGCCTTTTCCTGTTCATTTATTGGCATTTTTCGTTAACGTGCAATTTGAATATGTCCTGGTAGGAATAACATATCGACTTGATTTGTGTACTAAATTGTTTCTAAAATGTTTCTCTCGTCATGAAAGGTTATGACGATCCTTTAATATCAAACCATGAAGAAAAATGCAATGGTTCCAGGGTCCATGTGGTGTACACCTTGCCCCTTGTCTCAAACATGCAATGGCTCCAGGGCCCCTGCAGTCTACACCTTGCCCCTTGTCTCAAACGTGCAATGGTTCCAGGGCCCCCGTGGTCTACACCTTGCCCCATGTCTCAATATACAATGGTTCCTGTACCCATATGCCCCTTGCCTCAAACCTTTTGCTTGTTACTTATCATAAATACCCCTATTTTTTTCTCATACGATACATATTTTCTCAGTGTACTGTGCAACATGTGAGAGTAAGCTCTGCTCAAATTCTTATTACTACATCGTAACATAAACACAATATATCACTCTGGCTGCTTCCAAATGACTGTGAAATTGACAATTTCAGATGAATTTGTAATAGCTTGATGTATCTGCTGATCTCAACACAACAGGTAATATTAATCATTCTTAGGTTTGCTTTTTTATGGCAATTTCATACAGTAATGATGAAGACTGGTATCTTAGCACTAAATAAAAACTCATCTCAGGGCAAATGTAATGTTGATGCACAGAGTTGACTGATAATTTGAAATAGATAAGGAATGCTTGTGGGGAATAAAGGGATGTTGGTAGAAGATGTATGTAGATGGGAGATTTAATGGTTGCAACAGAGACATTAAAACATGATTAATGTTGTGTGGGGATGATTTAAGAGGGGCTTATTAATTTTGGGTAAGAATATTTCTGAAACATTTATGTAGTAAGATACATTTCTCATTTATGTTCTTATTCATCTGCATCTCATGTTGGGAGGGCATAGATAGATAGCAGGAACATCTCATGTTGGGAGGGCATAGATAGGTAGCAGGAACATCTCATGTTGGGAGGGCATAGATAGATAGCAGGAACTTCTCATGTTGGGAGGGCATAGATAGGTAGCAGGAACATCTCATGTTACGAGGGCATAGATAGATAACAGGAACATCTCATGTTAGGAGGGCATAGATAGATAGCAGGAACATCTCATTTTGGGAGGGCATAGATAGGTAGCGGGAACACCTCATTTTGGGAGGGCATAGATAGGTAGCAGGAACATCTCATTTTGGGAGGGCATAGATAGATAGCAGGAACATCTCATGTTGGGAGAGCATAGATAGGTAGCAGGAACATCTCATGTTAGGAGGGCATAGATAGGTAGCGGGAACATCTCATGTTAGGAGGGCATAGATAGATAGCAGGAACATCTGATGTTGGGAGGGCATAGATAGGTAGCAGGAACATCTCATGTTGGGAGGGCATAGATAGATAGCAGGAACTTCTCATGTTGGGAGGGCATAGATAGATAGCAGGAACATCTCATTTTGGGAGGGCATAGATAGGTAGCGGGAACATCTCATTTTGGGAGGGCATAAATAGGTAGCAGGAACATCTCATGTTGGGAGAGCATAGATAGGTAGCGGGAACATTTCATGTTGGGAGAGCATAGATAGGTAGTGGGAACATCTCATGTTGGGAGGGCATAGATAGGTAGCAGGAACATCTCATGTTGGGAGGGCATAGATAGATAGCAGGAACATCTCATGTTGGGAGGGCATAGATAGATAGCAGGAACATCTCATGTTGGGAGGGCATAGATAGGTAGCGGGAACATCTCATTTTGGGAGGGCATTGATAGGTAGCGGAAACATTTCATGTTGGGAGGACATAGATAGGTAGCAGGAACATCTCATGTTGGGAGGGCATAGACAGGTGGCGGGAACATCTCATGTTGGGAGGGCATAGATAGATAGCAGGAACATCTGATGTTGGGAGGGCATAGATAGGTAGCAGGAACATCTCATGTTGGGAGGGCATAGATAGATAGCAGGAACTTCTCATGTTGGGAGGGCATAGATAGATAGCAGGAACATCTCATTTTGGGAGGGCATAGATAGGTAGCGGGAACATCTCATTTTGGGAGGGCATAAATAGGTAGCAGGAACATCTCATGTTGGGAGAGCATAGATAGGTAGCGGGAACATCTCATGTTGGGAGGGCATAGATAGGTAGTGGGAACATCTCATGTTGGGAGGGCATAGATAGGTAGCGGGAACATCTCATGTTGGGAGGGCATAGATAGGTAGCGGGAACATCTCATGTTGGGAGGGCACAGATAGGTAGCAGGAACAAACAGGCACATAGCCAGAAATTTTAAAGGGGGAGCCGACATCTATGAAAAATAATTTTGAAAGTTTATTTACCACAAACCTTAACCCCCCCTCATTAATAAAAAAATTAAATAGAAAATTAACAAAAAAGGAATAGACAATTAAGTTAGTATAAGATGCATTCATATATTATTATGCTAACATGTAAAATCATGATCTTTAGCATAGGCATAGGAAGCTGTTTGCAGGTGTGTGTGTGTGTGGAAGGGGGGGGGGGAGGAAAGGGGGTGGGGACTAAATGTCCCTATACCACTATCCTGGGGAATGAATTTAAGAGGAGCCCCTTTGAAAAAAAATTGAAAATACAAGGGCCCATAGATGTAATTTGATACCACATATTGCATAAGTTGAAAGTAAATTCATCTCATTTTTGTTATTTCAAATAATGTTTTCTCCATTTTACGTAGCAAGTCACATAATTTTCTTTAATAAATTGGAATATTGCTATTCTGTGTGACTTTAATACGGTACAAAAAATTGATGACACTGTCATTCACGGATGTTACCACAGATATGTTTTCTGAGTTTCACAACCTCCGAAAACATGTATGCTCCTAAATTTTTGGGACGAAATTATTTTGCGCCTATTTTACGCCCAGCATATTTATATACGCTGCTTATTGTGGCTGTACAGCGTTAGTTGCTACATGTACGTGCAACCCAACATTAGTTCACTATCCCAAGGTATGTGGGTCTATGTAAATTTTTCTACTCTCACCGAGTCATTCAAAATAATAAGCTTTACCTACCCTTGAGTTTGCTGACCTTCTTTCAAAAGAAGTCTTGCAAATTTGGACTGTTTGCGTGGGCGTTTGGGCCCACTCATCATGGCAATCTATCAGTCTTACTAGGCACAATGTACGTGACAGTACATACACGCTCGCAGTGCAGTGACCTGTCATCTGCATGTACACGTACTAACTGCATGCTGTATGTTACACATACACAGGCGCTATGTCAGTGTATATGACTAATGCTACATTTTGTGGCCAAGTGTGGTCAATTCAAATTATTATAATTGGGGAAACGGAAATTGTACTCAGGATCAGACAGGTATTATAAATTATAATCGAATAAATCAGAAGAACAAGTGGCGAAAAGGTTTATATATTTTGCAGAGGGTACAAAATAAGGCTAATAAATGTTTTTTCCCCTAAAAGTTGGGGACAGAAGCATACTTCTTACCCCACATTTTTGACTAGGGGAATCCCCAGTTCCCCCTCCCCATTCCCCCCCCCCCCCCCTCTTCTAATACAAGCGGTGAAAGGTTGATATATTTTGCAGAGGGTACAAATAAGCCTAACAAATGGTTTTCTTCCCTGAAAAGTGGGGGACGGAAGCATACTTTTACCCCCACATTTTTATCCCCAGGCGCTCCCCCTCCCCCTTCTCCTCTGTTTCCTACGCCCTTGTGTAAAATGAAGACCTGTAAAATGAAGACCTTACTATGCCAAGTGATGATGATGATGGTGATGATGATGATGGAACAAATTCCCAATAATTTAAACAGAATAGTTAATGTTATTTTCTCTGCCTTTTTAATAAATCACCCCCACTGTTGAATATGGCTGGGCTGTCAGACACAGAAACCAAACAGACCACGTAACCATATATGGAAAGTACAGAAGGTTACTATGTGATACACCAAGTAGACATTAAGTTGCTAACACAGGAAGTGATCATGAAAGCTACTGGGAAGAAAGAAAGGCAAAAGGGTTTGTGAAATTTATGAGGTGAACAAACTCAAGTGTCAAGAAATTGGCAAAGATATCACAAAAATTTCAGACAAAGGATAGGAGAAAGAAATTATATAAGCATTGATAATAGTTGGAAACGTCTAAGTCAAGCTCACCAGGCCACAGCATGGGACATCCTGGGTTACAGAAAAGGAGGGAACAAACACTGGTTGTCAGCTAACACACCGAGAGTGATAGAAGAACGTGGGTGATTAAAGGAGCAAATTGTTAATGTCAAATCAGGGAGCTGTTACTTTGAGCTCCCTGGTCAAATCTAGAAGATTAAGAAGAATATGTAGTAAAGGATAGAGAAGTCAAACGGAGAGCAAGAACAGATAAAAGAAGGATGCTTAAAGATTTGGCAAAAGAAGCTGAAGCTGCAGCAAAACGTAATGAGTTGAGCACAGTATATAAAATAACCAAGAAATTAAGCGGCAAATGTAATAAGAAAGCAAGCAGTCTCAAAAAAACAAAGATGGAGACGTCTTAACAGTGGAGGAAAAAATTAGAGAAAGATGGCAAGAGCACTTTCACAATGTTATGAATATCAGTAATGATGTGGAGGGAATGATGGTCTACATTAAATGGCACCAGCAGAACATGCATTAGCAGGTATCAAAATGGAATCAGTCACTGGAGATAAAATTATAAATTAGCAGGTATCGATATGGAATCAGTCACTAGAGATGAAATCATGCATTAGCAGGTATCAACATGGAATCAGTCACTAGAAATAAAATCAGGAATTAGCAGGTATCAACATGGAATCAGTTACTAGAGATGAAATCAGGAATTAGCAGGTATCAACATGGAATCCGTCACTGGAAATGAAATCATGAATTAGCAGGTATCAACATGGAATCAGTCACTAGAGATAAAATCATGCATTAGCAGGTATCAACATGGTATCAGTCACTAGAGATGAAATTATGCATTAGCAGGTATCAACATGGAATCAGTCACTAGAGGTAAAATCATGCATTAGCAGGTATCAACATGGAATCAGTCACTAGAGATGAAATCATGCATTAGCAGGTATCAACATGGAATCAGTCACTAGAGGTGAAAGCAACTAAAAGCTTGAAAAACCACAAAGCTGCTGCAGGTGTAGATAACATTGCAGTTAATATGTGGAAGGTCATTGATGCAACAGCAGTAAATGAAGTACACAGCTTGTTTAATCAAATATGGTCAGAGGAAACAGTGCTTAATGACTGGAAGAAAAGCCTAATTACCATAATACCGAAGAAGGGTTATCTTACCATATGGGATAATTCCAAAGGCATCTCACTACTACCAACAGCTAGCAAGATCAAGGGATGCATCATTATTGACAAAATGAAGGATGCAGTTGACAGGATACTTAGACCTGAGCATTCAGGGTTCAGGCAAGGAAGGGGCACTAGTGAACAGATATTCATCCTCAGAAACATTTTAGAACAGTGTATAGAATGGCAATCTAGCTTATACATCAATTTCATTGACTTTAAAAAGGCCTCTGACAGTATTGACAGAGCAAAGCTGTGGGATATATTGAGGCACTATGGTGTAACACAAAAGATTACCACTATTATAAAGTAGTGGTACGATGGAAGTAAATCCGCAGTCCTGTGTGAAGGTGTAACATCGGATTGGTTCGATGTAGCGACAGGTGTGAAGCAAGGATGTCCCATGTCAGGCTTCTTGTTCATCATTGCACTCGACTGGGTACGCGACATTCTGTCAATGGTCACAAGAATGGCATTAGGTGGAACTTCTGCATGCTACTGGAAGATTTAGATTACGCGGATGACATAGCCTTATTGTGAAGCAAATGGGATCATTTACAGCTAGGACAAAACATCACGACTTCAAATCAATGCAGGATATGCAGGGCTATCAATGATTAATAGCAGACAAAGGTGATGAGAATTAATGTAGAAGGCAAGAGGTTTTTTCAGTGAATGGAAAAGAGGTGCACGACGTTAATCAATTCACATACTTAGGAGCCACCCTGACGAAGATGGCGGAACACTGATTGACATAAGGAGAAGATTAGGCAAGGCTAGAAACACTTTCATCACCTTAAACAACATTTGGAAATCTAACAACTACAGCTTAAGTACAAAATTAAAAATATTTCAAACAAATGTTATGTCCCAGTGTGCTTCTATATACACATGGAGAATGAATGAGGGTGACGATAAAAAAGTAGATACATTCCAACGAAACTGCCTATGCAAAATATTAAAAGTCCAATGGCCAACAGTAACTTCAAATAATGACTTGTATAGAAAGACGAAGATGGTACCAACAAGCATAATTCGTAAGACTCTGGGATGGAAAGAAATCAGACATATTTTACGTTGAGATGCCACCAATAATTCAAAGGTAGCTTTGTTTTGGACACCAGATGGGCAAAGAAAAAGAGGCAGGCCAAAAACAACTTGGAGGCGAATTAATGGTAGAGAAGGAGAGAGAGATGCTTGGATGGGGGAGCTGGAACCAAGTCAGTGAAGTGGCACAAGACAGGAAGAGATATATCTCTGTGCTGAAGGCCTCAGTCTCCACTTGAGCAGAAGTGAGTCAGAAATAAACATCACTCTACACAGCAGGAAGATATGTGCATGGCAGTCCCCTTTTTAGATTTTCCAAAAATATGCTTTTTGAAGTTAATTCTTAGCCTTGTCCAAAATATGGAGTTTATGTAGGTCATGAGCTGCGCCTTACTTAATCCACCCACGGATGTGTATGACGTCAATATTTTGCGCAAACTAACATTAAATTCTTTGTGACTATGACCCCGACTCCCTTCTAGAAATAAAGCCTTTGTAATTGATTTGCAAAATTAGCTGCTGGCAATTGCGCAAGAAGACAAAGAAATGTCATCATACAATCAAGAGTTGTGCACATGTCACTTCTGGCATGTCAAGGAAATGGGGTGAGGTTGAGTGCTAGAATTTACCCCAAGTCAATAAATGGGGCTAAAGCTTATATACTTCTGTCCCCACACTGTTTTTAACATAATATAATCAACAATACATTTCTATACTATTTAGAAGGCAATTTTCTCATGTTTGTTTGCTAAAAATGGTTTACAGGTTACATTTGCTTGAAAGCAATAACAGCTTTAGAAGAGTTGTCACATGGAATCCCAGGAAGTATACTTCTGCCCTGAAAAATAGGCTCAAACAGGTCTAATCGTAAACATGAGTATACCGTTGCAAGATTTATAAGCAGCTTTTAAGAAACGTCTGAAAGCAAACAAAAAAGAAGAAGAAATTAAGCAGGTTCCGCAAGTAATAGATTTGATTTTTTGTTATTCATTTTTTTTCTGGAGGGGGGGGAGGTTCTAAAACTTTCAGCCACTTCAGCCAAAATCTGTTTCCTATGCCGACACAAGTAATTAATGTCAACAATTTTAAAACTCCCCCTTTTAATTCTCGGTCTCTTTTTTTGGATGCTAATATGTTCCCTGAGCTCATAAGTGAATTTTAAGTCTTCGAGAAATTAATCCAGTGATAAAACTCGATAAAGAAAAACAAAAAAACACACGAATAGTCTCAGGGGCAAAAAGCCCGAAAATAGGTATTATAAATAGGGTGGCGGCAGGTATAGGGCACAGGGCCACAGCTTCTGTGGGGATCTTTAGTCCCAACCCGTGTCGTGGAATTTTTTGGCAGATGTCAGGAGAATGTGTGGTAAATTTTGCAACACAGGGGATCCCCACCCCCATGTCGGGGGAAAGTCTGGCACCACTCCTGAATATAAACATTACAGATTCATTGCGTCGGGGTTGGGGGAAGTGGAGTTGCCTCCCTCACCCCAATGGGAACTCACAGTGATACAACACACGGCTAGCTGCATGATTTCTTTGCATTTTTGTGAAGGTGAGGGAGCAAGTGCAGCCACTGGCAACGTCCTTGTTGATAAGACAGTTTTTAATATATACATTTGTAGAAGGATCCAAATTATAAACTAGGCCCCTCAATCCATCCCAAGTCTCCCAGAGAGAAGGGTAACAGTCAGTTCCCAGTACACTGAAAAGTCGTTTCGTTTCTTCTTTATGTATTCCTCCCACTCACAATTATGAATATGTAATGAGCTGAAACAAGCCATTTTCCGATGAAGATTATGACTTTGTGACATTATGAGTCTTGTAATTTTGTTTTGATTGGGTAAATACGGGTGTAGAATTCAATTTTTTTAAGGTTTATAGCAAAAATTATGATGAATGATATGAGATTTTACGAGAGAAACAAAGAACCAAAAATTTGAGAGAGAAAAAAATGGCATCAAAAAAATTTGGTCACAAAACATTTTCTAGATCTTGGCCCTAAGATTTTATACATATATTGAACACAATTATCTTTTATCTAAATATGCATAATTTTGTGGAAGAGAGTCAGGACCTCGCTAGTGTTAGACCAATTTTTAGAAGGCCTAATCCGACATACACACACATCATGCGATACACTGTGATTGTCGAAGACGGTCACATGCCAGTTTTGTTTGCAATGATAAGCAGTGGAAGCGATGCACAGTGTTATGTGCATATATGCTTGGATATTGTGAGCGCCGTTGATGGCCGTAACATACGGTACCCATTTTACTGCTTTTCATTCACAAATATTTTTTCTTTAAATTCTACAGACATTGCAAAAAGGCAATTTTAACAATAATCTGCCGTAATTATGGCAGTGGTCTAACATAATCATAAATGGGCGATTCACTCTCACCTTTGATCATTCTTTTTCAGGATGCTCATATGACATAGTCAGGGGCAGAGACGGCATCCTGTTAAGCATTGTCGCTTGAACCCCTAAATAAATTGTGATGGTAGCTTAATTTTGAATGAATTTTCCTTACTACTTGAAAACTATAACAGAGTTAAGTTTACAATTGGGATTACAGTTTTTATAATGGTTCATGATTGGCCAAATATGCTAAGCACAGAAAAGGTCATTTTGTTAGCTGGGTATGATAAAGGATTCCTATCAGACACTGCACATGCTCCAATAAGTTATAGGCAGTCAAATTTTCCAGATGTTAATTTCATCATCCTTCATCAGTTAGTCCTCTGAAATCATTTATTGAAGTAAAGGAAGTCTGAGCAGTGGCAGTTCTAATATTCAAGAAGGAAGAAAAGGGAGGGTGGGGGTTGCCAGAGGAGTTTCTCATCAAGGTGCACTGAGCAGGGGTGGGTTGGGAGGGGGTGTCCAATTTTATGAAAGACCTGTGTGGGTCCACTATGATGTGTTTAAATGAAAACTCGAAAAAGTCCCTTCCAGAAAACTATTTTTTAGTGGTCACATACCCAAAGGGTGGAGGATAGAGGACATTAAGTACTTCTTTGCTGCAACTTCATCATTGCAATATTCCCCGAAATACCCTGGTCTTGGTTTTAAATGGTGCCTCATTACAGTTACAGTAATACTCCCTCCCCGTCCCACTAACCATGTTTTGCCCTTCCCAACTGCCACCTATGCTGACAAAGCATAGCATTTCAAATTGAGGTTTGAGAATCATATTTATTAACGATTCAACAGGGACAATGAAAATCGTGACAGAAATATTAAATGACACAGCTATGATTATAAACAGAAAATAAAGATATAAACAACATAGAGAATACCACAGACATACAAATGGATATTTGTATATATCATAAATCATCACTGTTAATATTCAACACAGCAATTACTGAGTATCTTAAACATAGTTAACCATTAAGCTCAAGTTCTTCTGCATATGAGAATTAAGAAACAGTCACTTGTTAATGTTTTTTGGTAAATACACTACTACAACAAATGAAATGTGTTTCTTCTCATAGCAGTTGACACCCCGTCGAGGTCTGCTTGATGGGTCTTTCTGAGTTCAGGTGAGGGTACGTTTCTCATGACTTCCATATACATACATAGTTTGACACCCCGTTGAGGTCTGCTTGATAGGTCTTTCTAGGTCAGGTCAGGGTATGTTTTCTCATGACTTCCATATACATAGTTTCAAAATAAAAGAGGAATTGTAACAGAAAACAAGACATGGAAGTCATGACCAAAAAAAGACAAAAATGATTGATTTCTCGACTCTCGTTTCTTTTTCTTCAATTTCTGTCATTCTAGACAAACTGAATACTTACCTGCATGCAGGTCCTTCGTACTCTTCATGAATTACTGTTGCTTTAGAGTATAATCTTAAATGATACTCTAACATACACAACTCCACAACAACTAACGGTGACAGTAAGTTACAGCTTAGCTGGGCCTTCTTTACAAATTTAATGCTTTACATAAAAGAGTAGGCCTTAACATATAGGCCTTAATTAATTAATTGTAAGTTATAGGCAGCAAGCCAGCATTAGCCCTAGCACACTATTAACAGTAATGTTACCAACCCCTACAATAATTCATATGCTAAAATTTAATATTGAGTTTTAAAAATCTATTGATTGAAATTCCTGGAAAGTTACATAGACTATGCTTTTGACGTACGAGGTGGGCCTAAATACATTGATCGTGTCTGATCAACACTTGACATGCTTTAAGAAATCTTGAGAATCTTGACCCACTTCAACTGCAAAGTATTGCCATTAATCGTCACTGGCCCCACACAAATTTGATATGGTCAGAAAGCTTATTGCTTTGTCTACCGTTTATATTTACATTTTTTTTGTAAGGAGCTCAGCAAATATTTGGTCTAAAATTTACTCAATATTTCAATGCACACAATTTTGTAAAACGCCTATCTTAAAGATGGTTTAGAAAAACATGTTTGATATCAACCGAAAGATAAAATTAAAAGATAAAATGTTTTAGATTAACCTACCTCGCCATCTTCTTTGCTGCAACGTACTCATGTAGCCCCCCCCCCCCCTCCTTTCCCCCAGCAAAAAAAGAAGAAGAAAGTGACGTCATCTCATTAATGCGATGTTGGGAACTGACAGATAAGTGATATTTGTAATTGGGCTTCACACTGTAGCAGCACACTGGGGGCATACAAATATGGATACAGTAGTGCCAACCTTTCCCCAACGTGGGGGATGGGAGGGGGATTGTGGCTTCCCAATGGGGCTATTTGCTACAATTTTATATACAAATGTGTGCAAAAATTAACATATCTTCCCGACGACTTAAAAAAAAAAAAATCCGATGGGGGTGGGGGAGGGGGGCATAAGGTCCCAGCTGAATGAGGGTCTGTAGCCCCATGCCTGGCACCACCCCTGGTAGAAATGAAACAAGCAAAATAAGCATATGTAAGGAAAGGATCAAATTGAGTAATTTAGGAAACGTTAAAGGGTCAGTCTGAAATCAAATAATTCACTGTAGAATAGGATACTGATTGGAAATATTCCTGGAAGGATAATGTTGTGTTGCCATTGTAAGCATTTTTCTATCGCCCATCCTACGCTTTGAGGGATGTGAAAGGCGCCCACAATGATGATGCAGATAATGAAGATGCAACACAAGCTATGATACAGGCAGTATGACAAGGGATCTTCTGTAAATGGCAGCCCCCTGATGACCATTACGAATTAACAAGATTTAAAGAAATTAGTGCACTTTACATCTCAATATCCTATACACCTTCCTCTGGGCTTTTCCTCCCCGTTGCTCATGTACTCCATTGAAATATGCAACGTAGGCCTACCATACGGCTTACAAACATTAATAAAAGATGAAAATAAATAGAATTAAAGTCATCAGCTTTAATCGTACCAGAAAAGTGGGGGAGGCGAGATTTATTCCATAACATTTTCATAGTATAGGTATCTATTTTCATCATTTTTGTATAGTGCAGGTCCCAAAAAAAGCTATTTTACTCTGTTAATTTTGTACTGCTGGTCCATTTTTACAAAATTTTCATTGAATACTTGATACATGCAGGTATCAAACTTTACTTTTGTCACACTGCGAGTATATCAATTATTATTTTTTCCTTCATACTCTTACCGCTCCTTTCTCCTGGGTGTGGAGATTGAGGCTTCTCTATGCAAATTTTTCCATCTCTTTATGTCTCTTGCTACTACTGCAGCTTCTCCCCAGTTGTTCTATCCGAAACTGTTTCTCTCCTTTTCTGCCACTCTTTTCTATGTAGTCTTAGGTCTTCCCTTCTTTCTTTTACCTTCTGGTGTCCAGGTGATGGATATTCTGGGAAGTTTTCTTCGCCCTTTTTTTAATACATGACCCAACTATCTCCAATTTCATACTGCAGGTACCAACAAGATTGTCATACTATGGGTATACGGTTTTCGGTAGATGGGCTGCATACTCATACCACTTTTAGTATGATTCCCCCTCCCCCCCCCCCTCCCCCTCTACGCGGGGTTGGGATATAAAATCCTCACATTTCTCAAAACTATTTGTATATTTGTTGTAGTTTTTCTCGAGTTCTGTGGCTTATAAACCATTAGATATATCAGGTAAGTAGAACCGTATAACTGACTACTATCTTGGACAAAACTCCTTGGGACACCCCTGTTCAATGTTGGTGAAATGACATAAATATTTGAAGTAACATGCAAACTTTCCGGTAAGCTGGCAAGTGACTCCTAACAGTTTGGTCCAAAATAGTAGTGACTGTATAAATTGTAATATAAAACTGTAATATAAAAATCAAAGTGGGGTAAAATATTCATTACTTTTCTTTAAAGTTTCCTTATTAATTGTTTGGAAAGTAGAAAAGCAGACTTTCCGCACCTGTCATTTCTACACACTGAGACATGCTTAAAACTGGAGTATCTCCTTAATCAAATAATTATTGAAGTGAATTCTTCACCATTTTGTTTCTTATAATGTCCTCTTTCATATTAGATGAATTGCTTGACCACTACAGCAGGCATCGGTGCATTACACTCTTTCATGAAGCTCGGCCTTATGTTTTTCTTTGTGATTTGTGGATGAACAAGAACCCGGCCCTAAGATTAATACTTGGCCTCAGGCAACAAAGAATTGCTACCCATTAATTACAATTTGTTTGTGTTAATCTGTTACATCCCTGAAAATGGATTTTGTGGAAGTTAGTTCCCTGGGATATTTTAAATGCTTTTCATGTATCAAGTTGTCCTTTGCACCTTGGAGTTCATTATGAAGTCAGATCACAATTTGTAAAAGGTGCACTGACTTTTTGTTTGCCTATCATGTGGTGCTCATGAGGCGCCTTACAAACGGTGATATATTCCGAGTCAGCATTTAATTGAGATTATTGAAATTGATTATTTTGGGGTTTTGTGTACTTTCTTTTACATCTTGATTACATCAGTGTAGACCCCAAGATAAAACCATCAGAAGCACTGTCATTTCTGGCATTTTGTTCCTTCCCAACAATTTTGATGATTATTTTGTTGTTTATCCTGATGATAGGTGAAGGAGGTAGGTTTGGAGTGGGATGGATAGGTGGCAAGGAAAGTGCAGGCCGGTGGATGGAGAGGGTAGGTGAATGCAGAAGCCTAGGATAAAATATGGATAGTAGGGTGTATGGGAATGGTAGGTGAATGGAGGATGGTAGGTGAATGGAGAATGGTAGGTGAATGGAGGATGGTAGATGAATGGAGGATGGTAGGTGAATGGAGGATGGTAGATGAATGGAGGATGGTAGGTGAATGGAGAATGGTAGGTGAATGGAGGATGGTAGGTGAATGGAGGATGGTAGGTGAATGGAGGATGGTAGGTGAATGGAGGATGGTAGGTGAATGGAGGATGGTAGGTGAATGGAGGATGGTAAGTGAATGGAGGGTGGTAGGTGAATGGAGGATGGTAGGTGAATGAAGGATGGTAGGTGAATGAAGGATGGCAGGTGAATGGAGGATGGCAGGTGAATGGAGGATGGCAGGTGAATGGAGGATGGCAGGTGAATGGAGGATGATAGGCGAATGGAGGATGGTAGGCGAATGAAGGATGGTAGGTGAATGGAGGGTGGTAGGTGAATGAAAGATGGTAGATGAAGGGAGGATGGTAGGTGAATGGAGGATGGTAGGTGAATGAAGGATGGAGTTGCATGGAGGATGGTAGGTGAATGGAGGATGATAGGTGAATGGAGGATGGTAGGTGAATGGAGGATGGTAGGTGAATGGAGGATGGTAGTTAAACGGAAGATGGTAGGTGAATACAGAATGGTAGGTGAACGGAGGAGGGTGGGTGAATGCAGGATGGTAAGTAAATAGGGCATGTAGGTTGATTGAGGATGATGTATGTATGGGGTAAGGGTGGGGTAAATGGGTTGGATTAGGTCAAGCCTTTGGGTTGGGATGTTGAGGATGTGTGTAAGATAAATAAATTTATGATAGAAGACCAAGTGGAAAGTGAATGCTGCCAAACGATTAGAAAGGGAGTGAGAGGTGGAGGACCAAGTCTTACTAGTAATTTGTGTGCAATGCATATTATCACCGAAACGTGGAGATTTCTATTGCTTTGCAATGCATTTTTATTAAAATGCCCACATTATTATTATTATATATTTAGTTCTTGAATTGTTCTGTTTGTTCACAATTGAGAAGTACATTGCCTGCCTTTTCTTCTTGTCAGTTCAGATTAGGACATTGTGTTTCTTCTGTGATGTTCCTGACAGCTCATCTTAGTTACTGAGATGCAACTTCATTGTTGTGGAATGGTTTGCATGCGGAGTGTCTGATTCCACTGCATGATAAGATTCATTTAATTTAACATGCTCTTCTTGTATCTTTTTATCTTTGAATGAAGATGGCATTCTATTAAGGCTTCATGTGAGAATGCTAAAACAAGATGCAGTAATATGTGCATGCTGTTTATTCCCAAGGCTTTTATATTTTGAGCTCCATAAACATTTTCTAGACAAACATCTCAGCAGTTAATATAGTGGTATACCTAATGGATATTTAGCATGTTTAGAAAATCTTGTTTTCTTCCTCATATGTGACATTTTCCCCCATTGATTTGGATGCTGTCCGAATATTGTACCCTGACATGGACGGCATTGCTACTCGCAGCGCCCTCACTCAATATTTGTAAATAATGTACACACTGTGTCCACTTCAACCATTCTCGAAATAAACTCTGTACATACAGTGTATGTATAATCTTACACCGTATGTATATAGTGTGAGGGCAGTGATGCGTAAATTTTTGGTGGCCTGATGTTTGATTTTCTAACATGTGGAAAAACCGAACATCGCTGATGTCAGGCTCCAGCCATTGCTCTCAGGCTCCAGCCATTGCTCTCAGGCCCCAGCCATTGCTCTCAGGCACCAATCATTGCTCTCAGGTACCAGCCATTGCTCTCACTGTACCAGCAATTGCTCTCAAGTACCAGCCATTGCTCTCAGGCACCAGTCATTGCTCTCAGGCACCAGCCATTGGTTCGAATGCTCTCAGCATAAGCCATTTGATTACACTGTTACCTTACCAGTTACTGCTCCCTTCTCCTGGGTATGGAGATTAAGGCTTCTCTAAGCAAATTCTTCCATCTCTTTCTGTCTCTTGCTACTACTGCAGCTTTTCCCCAACTGTTCCATCCAAAACTGTTCCTCTCCTTTTTGCCACTCTTCTCCATGTAATCTTAGGTCTTCCCTTCTTTTTTCTACCTTCTAGTGTCCAGGTGATGGATATTCCTGCATAGTTTTCTCATCCTTTCTTAATACATGACCCAACCATCTCCATCTTTTCTTAAATATCTCCTTGCTTATCTCCACTGTGCCTGTTCTTTCATATAATTCTTCATCGGTGACTTTCACTGGCCGCCTTATATTCAAAACATCTCCTTTGGAACACATCTAGTTTCTTTTCATCCGCTTTTGTCAGCTTCCAGATTTCACATTCATAGAGGAAGGATTACTGAGATTACATTTGATTGAAATCATTTCAGTTGAGTTTTTATCCAGAAGCTTAAACTTTCCAAATCTTGTCAAGCTGTCTGAACGTTGCCTGTGCTAGCCCAATTCTACGTTTTATGTCTTCATCAGTGCCTCCTTCTTTGGACAGTGTTGCCTCGAGGCAGACAAAGCTATCAACATCTTTAAGCTCTGTGTTTGAAACTTTAATTGTTCCATCAGGTTCGTTGTTAATGCGCATGATCTTTGTCTTTTTTCATTAATCTTTAGCCCAATCCTTTTACGTGTTTCATGTAGTTTGCTTGTTTTGTCTTGGAGTTGTTCTTTGGTGCTAGAGATAAGTGCAATGTCATCAGCGAAGTCAAAAACATCTAGGGCTGTAAATAAGTTCCACCAAATTCCATTCCTTCTGCCTTGTGAACTGGTTCTCATCACCCAGTCAATAGTAAGTATAAAGAGAACACCAGACATTACACATCCTTGTTTTACTCCAGTTTTCACAGAAAACCAGCCAGATAGTTTTACATCGCTTAACCCTGCACATTTCAGCCATTATACCACTTCTGTATATTTGTGTATTTCATGGGTATGCTATAATGAGTCACATCATACTACTTTCGAATGCCTTTTGAAAGTCAATGAAGTTGAGGTATACTGTGGCTTTCCATTCTAAGCATTGTTTTATTAATAGTAAATGTGCCAGTAATTTTTAGTCATGTCGATGGGAATTTTTGTTAAATTTGTTTTGGCTTGTTAAGAAATTAAGGCTTTGTTTTTTTCTACTTGTTCATAGACAAAACATTAAAAAAAATATTAATAAACATTTCAAAAAGGAAGTGATAAATTATAATAAACAGGAAAAGGTATAATTTATTTACACTTCCTCCTTGTTAAGAAAGATGCAGTCAGTGTTTTCCGAAAAGATGTTTTGATGCTAATTTGTTTGTCATAAAAGAAGCATTCATGATGAATTTATTTTCACTGCTTCAAATTAAATTATCATCTTCAGAAAACTTGCTTTATTAAATTACCATTGAATGATTGTGACACAATATACTTTGGCCAAGATGATTTCACTTTTAATGCTCAAGATTACATGAATGAATTTACATGAATGCTCAAAACATTAATGATTACATGAATGCTCTACAATGATTACATGAATGCTCTACAATGATTACATGAATGCTCTACAATGATTACATGAATGCTCTATTACAATGATTACATGAATGCTGAATGCTCTACAATGATTACATGAATGCTCTACAATGATTACATGAATGCTTTAATGATTACTCTACAATGATTATATTAATGCTCTACAATGATTACATGAATGCTCTACAATGTTTACATTAATGCTCTACAATGATTACATTAATGCTCTACAATGATTACATTAATGCTCTACAATGATTACATTAATGCTTTACAATGATTACATTAATGCTCTACAATGATTATATGAATAGGACAGAACACTTTTCTATACTTATGCAGAATGGAAAGCATTACAAACATTCTGATTGTTATTAGAAGGCAATTATCATTTGCAATCTTTCTTATCCCCTCGCCAACGAAGTTGGTGAAGAGGGATAGGGCATCTTTAGCGTTCGTTCGTCCATCTGTCCATCCGTCTAGATCTTATTGTCTGTCTGACCTCCTGCATATTGTTCAGCTACTATGGAACAAAAGATTGCTGCCCTAGGGGAAAAAATCCCCACTATTTTTTATGAAAAGAAATTTATATAAAAGAAAACAAATGCATTTCAGACTTCAATAGCAGCAATTAAAGGATTTGTTCTGGGATGAAAACAAGTTGAATAATAGATGTGATGACTAAATGGAATTTATAATGAAGTGTCTTGCGAATGAATAGCAAAAAAAAAAAAAAGAGTTGAATAATAGATCTGACGACTGAATAGAATTTATAACGAGTGTCTTGTGAAGGAATAGCAAAAAAGAAAAAAAAAGGCTTTGCTTGAATAGAATGAACACATAATAGACTTAATTGTATTGAATTTTCATATTGATTTTGTTGATAGATCAGGGAGGTTACAGTGAAGGTTGCAATGATGAGTTGGTTAAGAGTATATGTTTGATAGATGAGTGGATGGCAAAAGGTGGGTTGGGGTAGTAGGTGAATGAAGGATATTAGGTGAATGGGAGATGGTAGGTGAATGGGGCATGTTGGGGAATAGAGGATGGTAGGTGAACGAAAGATGGTAGATGAACGGGGGATGGTAGGTGAATAAGGCATATTGAGTTGATAGAAGTGAGGGGATGGGACTTAGAGGAAAGATTGCTGTGTGGAAGATGGTAGAATGATAGGTAGATGTAGGAATTGGGATGAAGGTGGGATGGCATGGGGGACAGGATGGGATGAAATATGGGACAGGGTGAGATAACATGTGGGATAGGTTGGCATGTGGGATAGGTTGGCATGTGGAACAGGGTGCTAAGGAATGTGGGACAGGATGGCACGGGGACAGAGCAGGATGTGACATGTCGGACAGAGTGGCATGGCATGTGGGAAAGAATGGCATGTAATGAAAGTCATCTGGATTTCAGGTGGGATAGCATGTGGAACAGGGTGGGATAGCATGGAATGGCCTGTGGGACAGGGTGGGATGGCACTTGATACAAGGAGGGATAGCATGTGGGACATGGTGGAATGACACATAGTGCGGCATGTGGTACAGGGAGGGATGGCATGTGGGACAGGGTGGCATGGGACAGGGTGGCAAGTCATATGGTAATAGATGTCATCTTGATTGCAGGTGTGACGGCATATGGTTTATGTAGTGGCATGGCATCTGGATTTTCCTGTAGTGAGGGAAGTAGTATGTACGTATGGCATGTGGAACAGAGGGTGGGATGACAGGTGTGACAGAGGCTGGAAAGCATAGCGGCGAGGAGATTTGTATCATTGCAATGTCTAGTTAATAATGATGCAATATTTTACCATGTGTAAAATGCTTGGGTAACAACATATTATCCATAATCCAATCCCTGATGGGTGTGTGTTGTTTATCATGTAAGCATTTTTGGTGAGCATGCGAAGCATGATGTGAACCTATATGTATTGGCGATTTCATCTATCTGTTCGGCCGGCCATCCACAGATTTTCCTGAGATTTCCTCAAAAAATGTTGAAGTTTTTAATAACTCCTCAGAAAATATTAATGTTTCTTCAGAATTCCTCAGAAAGTGTTAAAGTTTCCTGAGATATCCTCAGATAAGGTTGGAATTTCCTTCAAAAATTAGTTTTTCAGAAACCTTCTGTATAGACAGAAGACTAGTTTCCAGAAAAAGTCTTGGAATCATTTAATATTTCCTTAGAAGATAACTGTGAGATGATTTTTCAATAATATTCTTCAGAGATCCTCAAGTGTCTCTCATAACACTTGAGGTTTAAAATCCTCACAATTCTTTAAAGTATTTGTACAAGAATGTCAAGAACGCCATTATTATTATGTTCATTTGCAGAAAGTTGCCACAGTGTATGAACTGACAAGACCTCTAAACTTGCCTAGTAACATGTGGTAGGATGTGACTGCATATGGACATATAGAGAGGGATACCATGTGGGACATGGGTGGGAGCTATGTGGAACATAGGATGGGATATATCATGTCGTATGCACCACAAGGACTATATCAGGCATGATTATATGACTCCACCTTAATTTTCTTATTCAACTGTTCATTGCATAAGTTTATGAAATGACAGACTTTCGTACTTTGTATGCTTAATCTGGGACTGTGGTTGCTGGGATGAGACTGCTGATGGAGTCTATGGATATAGGGTGGGATGACATGTGGGACATTAGATGGGATGTTATGTGGGATATGGCATGGGACATGCAGTGGGATGCCACATGTGACATATGTGGGATGCCATGTGGGAAATTGAATGGGATGTCATCTGGGACATAGTGAGGGAGCCATGTGAGATATAGGGTGGGAGGCTATGTGGGGCTTTGGGTGGGATATCAGATGGGACATCATGTGGGACATAGGGTGGGAGCCATGTGGTACATAGATGGGGTGCCACATGTGGCACAAGGTGGAATACATGTGACATAAAGTGGGATGCCCTGTGTGATATTGGATAGGAGGCCATATGGGACATGGGATGTAATGCCATGTGGGACATAAAGTGGGATGTCATTAAGACATGGAGAGGGATAACATGTGGGACATAAGGTGGGATCCAATGTGAGACAAGGTGGTATGTCGTGTTGTATATCGGATGAGAAACCTGATGTGGGACATAAGGTGGTGGGATGCCATGTGAGACAGGGAGGGAGGTCATGTGGGACATATGGTGGGATCCAATATGGGACATATAGGATGGGATGCCATGTGGGACATGTGGTGGAATACCATGTGGGACATATGGTGGAATGCCACGGGGGCATATAGTGGAATACCATGTGGGACATATGGTAGAATACCATGTGGGACATGGTAGAATGCCATATGGGACATGGGATGACATGTGGGACATGGGATGCCATATAAAACATGGGATGCCATGTGGGACATGGGATGCCATGTGGGTTGCCTTTTTTATAATTGGGAGGGTATATGATGTGGGTTTCAAATTTGCATCTTATTTGGAAAAAGCAAGGGAAAAAAAAGAAAAAATACTGCCTCTGTAAAAAAGTTAATCCATCAAAATCGGTATTTTCACTCACCTCATACTAGATTTACTAATTCAATTTTAAATTTTGATTGGGGGAGTGCGGTGACACCCCCTCCCCCAGGTATTTACGTCCCTGGATGTGCTTCCTCAAAAATGTTTTTTTGATGTCTGATTCTCTACCCATCACCATTGGCGTTTTACTACATCAGCTATTAATTGTGCAAAAACACAATGATTTCAGTATAATGAGCTAAAAGGATAGAGGACTGTACCATGCTGATACTTTCATTGTTATGTTTATCGGAGATTCCCACAATGTATTGAAAAATGACTTGCAAGACAACAACATGATGCCATCCGTAGCTGCACCCGCAAGTAAATTTGTATGTATTTCTTTGAAATGAATTACCTCTTTCTATATGATTGGGAAAAGGTTTTGTTTTATTACTGAAGTCAAGAGGCGGCGGAACAGGGGACATAATGCCCCCACTTGTCTCAAAAGGTTTAAAGTGCCCTTTTTCAGAGGGAAATGTGCCTCTTTTCAGAAGGAAAAGTGCCCTTTCAAAGAGGACAAGTGCCTTTTTTGTAGAAAAATGCCCTTTTATGCAATGACAAACTTTTTCTTCAGAGACTAAATGTATGATCTTTTCATTTAAAAAAGTAACAAAATTATTGCCGTAAAAAGACTAAAATTGTGAAATTTTATTCGCTTGGCGCGCATACACTTTTCTAAATTTCCATATAAAATGGGGGTCCAGCACCCCCACATATTAGACTTTTTCATACTTACTACCTTTGTTTTGCCATCTTGTGATTTGTAAAAAGAAATTCAAATAGAGCTTTCTAGGATGTTCAAGCCACCCCAAATTTCATAAGTGGGGTATCTTTGAATGGGTCATATAAGGCAAATCTTACTATTTGAACCCCGGCCATTGTCATGATGGACCCAGGCCATTATCATGATAAACCCAGGCCATTGTCATGATGAACCCAGGCCATTATCATGATGAGCCCGGGCCATTGTCATGATGAATCCAGGCCATTATCATGACTTAAACTGATGTGCCCTCCCTCATCTTCTTTGTAAAGTTTAAAAGGTGGCTCTATAGAGATTACAAAGTGTTATTTTAAATATTAAAATATATAAGTCCCCTTATAATAATTGATCTTTTTATTGACAGATTAAAGAAAGTAACCATGCACAAACATCAAGCAAAATACCCCAAATTGCACTCGTGCTGCGTCTTTAACTTGGGTTCCGGAAAAAGCATACAAAGGGGACCCTAAATTGTTACTGACTCACTGAAGACTGGTTGTGAATCTGGGTGCCATCTGGTCTAATTTATACTGATATACCGAGTTAACATATATTCTCAGCAAGAAAATGATGGCCTCCTGAATAATTCTAAGGACCCCTTATTTGCTTTTCATGTTATTTTAGACATTAAATATTTTCCGATTCATGACCAATACAATTGGCTAATCATGATCTTTAAGTCTAAATCCTTCGGATTTCAAGACTTTTAAACCAAAATATGTTGAAAAAAAGCTGGAAGTTACACACACAAAAAAATGGGTTACCAGTAATTTTCGGACCAATAAAAGTTTTGAATTCTTCTGTTGGGAAGGGGGGGGGGAGGTGGAGGGGGGAGGGTTTAGCTTATAAAACTATACTGATGTTGCTATATATTTTGAAAATATGACATTTGGAAAGTGCCCCTCAGATCTTGTGCACCCCTAGATTCAAACATCTTCCCCACTGCCTCTGACTAAAGTATGGAGTAACCTCATGAACTAAATACTTTTCAAGGAATATTCCCATGATTTTTTGTAAAATTTTATTTGAGCCATGATTTTGGTACAAAAATCAGGTTGATATCATATTCCATTTAGGAGAAATGGATTTTTAAAGATTTCCCAACTACATTTTAAAGTTTTTGTACAGTATGATGAATTCATGTTTGATGATGTCATAGAGGCATTTCCATTGCAAATGTTTATGTACTACTTTGAATGTTAAAGGATTACTTCAGTGGTCAAGCATGTCCATCTAATATGAAAGAGGACTTAAAAAGAAACAAAATAAGGAAGAAAGCATTGCAAAATCTTATTCCTTTAAGGAGATATTCAAGTTTAAAGTTTGGTATTATTTCTGTAGAAACGACTGAAATCAGACTAGTTGTGACGTCACAGCCTCAGATTCCTCAGTCTTTATATGTTCAAAAGAAAGTTTATTTAATTTTTTCACTATTTAAATTATTTTTCCTCAAACTTTCTTCAGGTGGTATATTATAAATACCCTTCCTAGATTCAGTTTTACTACTTTTTTGACATGTCCCATGGTTTTCAAGCCACAAAATTGCAGGACAAAATATAAAAGAATACATCAAGACTGAGGAATCTGAGGCTATGACATCACAAGTAGTCTGATTTTAGTTGTTTCTACACAAATAATACCAAACTTCAAACTTAAATATCTCCTTAATGGAATAAATTTTGCAATACTTTCTTCACCATTCTGTTTCTTATGAAATTCTCTTTCATATAAGAAAGACATGCTTGACCACTGAACTAATCCTTTAATTGGTTGTTTCTGTATGATTGGAAACAATTTTCCAAAAGTTACTGAAGTAGGGCATATTTGGCAATGTATGTAAATACCTGTCATCAATTTACTTATTTTTCTAGCAGGTTTTACTACTAAAAAAAGGATGATATATTTTAATGAAATATATCAACTTTGTGGGAGAATGTGTTGCTGTGATGTCATACTAAGCCTTTTCCTATTCGTTTATTGACATTTTTTGTGAACCTTAAAATTTGAATATCTCCTGGTAGTAATAACATATCAACATGATTTTTGTACTAAATTGTATCTGTTTTTTTTTTCTTATGAAAGGTTATGAAAAACATGGGAATATTCCTTTACTAAGGGAAAAATTTATTTTCTTAGAGATGCATTACATTCAATTTGTGAGCAATTTTAAACATACTGTTTAAAGAAAAAAAATGTTATCTTGACCATAACACAAATAAACAACCAGGACATAAAAGGCTTCATCAAAATCTTTTTCTATGTGTAAAAAGATGCATTAATATGGTTGTCCATATTACCATTTCAAGTTCACTTGTAAACAAGTGTAGAAATGTATCCCATTTTGAAATAATGAAGTACAGTACATTACACCCCCTTCAATGTTATCTAGTCTTGCTAGTGATAAAGAGCATTTCCGGTTTCTCTGAAATCCAGTTGACTCATAGTCAGTGGCGTAGCCAGCATTACAAATGTGAGGGAGTCCGAGGAGGTTCTTGACCTCCCTCACAAGATGAAGTGTTCAAATTTAGCCCACTTCTGGGGAAAGTTTTGGTTCCACCACTGCTCACAGTGAAGTTGATGCCGACGGCTGTTCCAGAAGAGAACCTTTGGGTACCTGCCCTCTGTGTGAGTAATGGTTTGATATCCTTATGGTTATTAAGTTTGATGTGCTTGCAGATGTGGGTTGTTTATTGTTTTGGGCTTGTATTTGACATGAGCCAAGCTGGATGCTAATTATGCACATAGCTAATTATGGAGGATTTTATATGCACAGGCCATCACAGTCCATCTCACCAGGGAGCTGAGCTGTTACTTTAACAGCTCCCTGATCTCACCTTGCTTTGCACAATTCCTTATCGTTTTTACTTCATACTGTTTGATATTGGAGCAGGTCATGAACTTCATCAAACACTTATTGGATCATATTTCATTGGCTTGTTTGCCTCTAATGACGGACTTTAATATCTTAACCAAATGGTTTTTCTTGGCAATGTGCAACTAAATCCGCTGTCTGCTTCATGGAACTGATTTGCTATGATCCGGTTAAAGCCTATACCCTCGTTGATTATAGCAATTAAGCTAAACAGGTGCAATGTCAGGTTAAACATGGGTAAGTGTATTACACTATTCAGCTTGCTTGTTCATTAAGATATGATGTGATACTCTGTGTATAGGAATGTATCAGTAATTAGAGTCTATATGTTTGCTAATATGATTTATGATTTTGTGCCCCCGAACTCATTTGATTAAATATCTTTATTTGTGATGGATATGAGGCACTCAGTTTGCCATTCTTCTTGTACGGAAAGAAAGTACAATATTGGAAACAACAAAAAAAGGATTAAATATCATTTTACATTTGATCCTCCACTGGAGAGCGTATTAGTGTAGAAATGACTGGCATCAGATTAGAAGTAACATTTTCGAGAAAGGAAACAGAATCTAATGAAGAAATGAATGTGATGTGCCATCTTAAGAAATTATAAACAAATGTTAATCAGGTGGAAAAAAAGTTGAATCTGTTATCAAAGGAAGATAGAACTTAATGGAAGCATGTGACTTAATTATACCTTTAGTATACTAAGTACAACTTTTTATACCAGTTTGTTAACAATTTACATCTCTATATTCTCCAATATCTCTTAAACAGAATTTGTGATTGTTTTTAATCACAAATCAGTTTCACTTAAAATTGTGCTGTGAGGTGTAGGACCCAGCATGTGGTTTCTCCAACTGGAGGGTCACTTCTCATTATAGTTATTGGAAGAGCCTAGCTTTTTGTCACTTATCATTATAGTTATTATAAGAGCCTAGCTTTTTGTCACTTATCATTACAGTTTTTGGGAGAGCCTAGCTTTTTGTCACTTATCATTATAGTTTTTGGAAGAGCCTAGCTTTTTGTCTTTTATTTAAAAAGTATTGTCTGCGTTACAGCGAAAATTATAAAACATATTTAAGTACAGTATATGTTGAACTAGATAAAAGCAGACAAGATTCTTTGAAAATTACACTGCAATAAGCTTCGGTTGCTTTGGCTCATTTCTTTGGCAATATTTTGGCTTTGATTGAAAGATTTCTGAAAGAAATTGCATGGGTTCTTGAAATAATTGTATTAGCTCTGCATTGACAAAAAAAGATATAATAGTCAATACAAGCGGCGCAGGAACGAACATATTTGATATTTAGGGGGGGTGGGGAGGGCAGATTTTATAATTTGTCTCAACAAACCTCAATGCAAAAATGTATGAGTCTCTTATCAGTCCAAAAACTATTTGTAATGGGAGGGGGTCGTAAAGTTATTGTTAAAATTTTTCAACATTTTCCAAAAATTGAAGGAAAAAATACCCCAAAATGAAGGATATTTCTCGAAAATTGAAGAAAAATTAAGGAAAATGAACAAAAATTGGGCAAATTTCACAAATATGAAAACAAATTGCACAAAATTGGAAGTAAAATTTCTCAAAAATCAAAGAAATTTAACGAAAATTGAAGAAATTTTCAAAAAAATAAGGAAACTTTACGAAAATTGGAACAAATTTACGGAATATTAAAGCCAAGCTCTCCTCCAAAATTGAAGAAATTTTTACAAGAATGAAAGAAATTGCACAAAATTTGAAGCAAATTTCACGAAAATTGAAGGAAATTTCACGAAAATGAAGAATCTTTTTTTTTACGAAAAGTGAAGAAAATTTCCAGAAAATTCATAGAAACTTCTCTAAAATTTCCAGTAAATGAAGCAAATTTCCCAAAAATTGAAGACTTCGGGAAAAAGAGATACCATGGAATCTGACTCGTCGAAATCTTAAACCTTCATTATTAGGAGGGGGAGGGATGGGTGCAAAGTGGTACTCGGAGGGCAGCCCTTCAGTTCCTACGCCCCTGAGTCAACAATTATCATAAGCATTCTGCCAATGCCAACTTTTCCAGTGCTTGAAATGAGATGACCCTTTTTGTGCTGGAACAAAGAGTTTGATCATTGCCGCTACAGCATTACTTTATGATTATTTGTCTGCAAGAATTCATTACAAGGAATTCATCTTTCATGTAAACATTCTCCTAAGAGAATTAATCATTGATTTGTGCTTATGGTAATAAAACGGCTAAAGGAAGGAAAGACAAATTCCTCTTAGTAATTATTTAATTAATCTGGTGCTTAAATTCCTGACACATTGATAAGGATAGTGAAGTGATGTTATCTTTTTGTTTATTCTCTGTCTTATATTTATTTGCAGTATAAATTAGGTACAATTTATAAATAGGAAAATATGATAGAATAATAAGGAAATGGTGATTATCCAATATGTAGGGGTCTATCTTGAGGGTAATAGCCATGAGGGAGGGTAATTGCAAAGCCTGGAGGTGTTGTAGAGGTGGTCCAAGACAAAAGATATTAATTTGTATATGTTTGAAAGAGGAAACTTAGGGCGAGTCTTTCGCTTGTTGAAAATTTCACGTTTGTATTGCTGGAAGAATAATCGCAACACTCTCCAAATTAAGTCCAGCACATTAAGAACATTTAAAGGTAGCTGTAAAAGATTTCGGTTGAAGGGCAAAACATAATTGGGAGTGAAAAACTTTTAATTCTAAAGATTATTCAAGTATGTTTGTATACAAAACAACAACAACAACAAGGATCAGCATATCTTTGGGGTCAAGATGTGCACCCTCAATTGCCCTTATATGGGTATTGCTCTTATATGGGTATTGCTCTATCCTGGCTGGGAACATTTTATAATTGTAATGCTTTATATGTGATCATACAGTATGTGTTCCTGTTGAAGTTTGTTTCTGAAAATCAAAACGTGTGACATCATTTTAAAATTCAAAACATGGGAGATCACAACCCAGAAAATCTGATGTACATATGCCACTGAAAATCTAATGTACTTATGCCACCGAAAATCTAATGTACATATGCCACCGAAAATCTAATGTTTATATGCCAATGAAAATCTGATGTATGTCAGTCAGAAACAATGACCTTGATTGACCCAAAAACTTTAATCAAAATTACGTGACAATCAATTTAAATTCGAGTGATGAATTTGTATTAATCTCTGTTGTAGATCAGAGCAATTTACTATAAAACCGAAGAACACATATTTATTGTATGGATACACGATAAAAGATCCGACTTATAAGAATTAACTACATTATTTTATGTCACAATGTGAGTACTACTTTTCGCAAAACAGAATATAAAAGATAAAGAAAACGTAATAAAATTGACAACCGACCGATACCATAAATAATGAAAATCATGAGAGAAAAAAAACTTACCAAATCGTGAACTAAAACCAAAAGTTGTTTAAACTATGAACAAAATAATTTCAAATTCATCTTAGGGCAAATCACAAACCAACAGCCTAAGAATAGTTCTATCACAATTTGATTAGACCTGCTGTTGGCTTGAATTGGACGCCATGATTATAACGCATGCGCATTGAGTGTATGTCCGTAAAACGGATGTACAACACCAATAGACAATCTACAGCACTCCTGCCTCTCAAGAACAGCTGATGCTATTGGACAGGAAATAAACGCTCAAGGTTTACAAAATACTCTTAGATTCGATTGTATATCAAGAGAAAGAGTTTATTTTGTGATTTATAAGAGTAATTTCATACCTATTTTCGAGATGTGTACCCGTCATATCAGCTTTAGTTTTCGAAAAGCTAGAAATCTCCCACTTTTTATAACTTGTCAAGTTTAGATACAGTATTTTACAGACCTAATGCACCTTATTTAATAATATGAGGCAACATTTATTACAAATTTTGTCACTTTTTTTGTATTCCTATCAGCCAACAATCGAACACAATTTTCTTAAATTTAGTGAGAGGGGCTCTGGGGCCCCAAAACTGTGACAGCTTTCATATTTCGCCTGAAAAATGAGTGGATTATATATCTATTACTTTTTGTTCATATACATAGCATGGGACTCCAACATGTTCTGTGATTAGTAGTGGGACCCCTTTTCACAGGAAAATTTTAAAAATTGGGATATTCTTTGTTTATATATATTTCACTTTACAAAATTGCCTTCAGAATTAGGCAAAATTTAAACACTTGTCTTTGGAGGGGGTCTTGGACCCCTCACTTTATAAATGCTGGCTACACCACAATCAGTGGTGCAGTTATTGTCCATGGGGATATTGTGTTCGGGACCCTTGTCCAAGTAATTGCAATATGACATTGCTGCCGCTTACATTTACGTTGATATGTACGCTTAACTTTAATCACACTGGCATAGTATGGAGGTTTACCCATTAAAAGTGGTACCTCATTGGTTAGAGACCCTCGGAATAGAAGCACAAACCTGATATGCTGACACTTTTAACTCCAAGTCACTTGTGTCTCCTTACCAAGAACATCGCTGGGGTATTCTGATTGGGCTCAGAGTCTTCTGAATGGTGATAGTGGTAGTTTCCTAACTGGGTGGATTTATGAGGGTTTCCTGAAGAGGAACGGTTGGAATTTCAACTGCCATGTTAATTTTCAAACTGGCGTCCCATTTTTTTTTTTTTTTGGGGGGTAGACACCTCAACCCCACACCCATATAGTGACATCTCTGCTCCTTACCAACCATGTTTTTACAACACCTGGTAGGAATGTTTACCTCTGAAACTTTTATAACTCACCTGCGTAACATGGAACTCCAGACTTGGTTGAATTAACATTCCAGCTTTAAATAAGTCTGTCCATCTGTCTGATTCAAGTGGTTCTTCTTCTGTGCAATGTGTGGCAAACTGTCAGTTGGGAGTGAATAGGGTGGGACATGGAGGGAACTGTCACTAAGCAATCCATTGGAGAATAAAACTCTTGACCAATAGAAGATCATGAATAGATGCACGGAAGTGGTACCTATAATATTAAAGCACTATAATGAGGGCTGGGGCAACCTATCGCAAACAATCATGGGGAAAGGCCTCAGAGGAGTAAAATGATAGGGAAATCAATGACTATAAAGGCATACAAGTGATGTATTTAGAGAGCTGTGCTGTGTCTCCTTGTCACTAACTGTCAGCCTGCCAATGTTGTGATATTCTTCATCTGGATGTGCTTGAAGATAATCTAAATGATCCAAGTTACAAACAGAAATCAAGTTATTTTAAGTCGCTGCAAATTTTCCTTCACCTAATTCCATTTCCTCTTGTGTTAATAAACTGTTTTCAGGAAAGGCTGAATGTTTAATACAGGGTCTTATCTCAGGCTTCACATTAGTGGCATAACCCAATAAATAACCAAATGTGGTACCACCACAGTACTAGAGAGTCCCCAACCCAATGAGCATATCTAAACTAAGATCATGATAGCAATTTTTTTATTTTAAGGGAAAATGTAGCTCTGTAACAGACATACATCAATATTTGAATGAAAGGTAATTAACACACTGGTTTTCCTCCCTCCCCCTCCCCCTGGAATATCTGCCTCACACTTTTCAATGAAATCATTGTAGCACTTTTTGTTTGTTCAAATCCAATTAAATTTTAACAACTGATGGTACATTACTCATTTCCCATTATCTATTAAATCATTTCGAGAACAAGCATTTCAATATTGGGCATAACTTTTCTCTGGGCTGTCAGATTGCATAGAAAGTCTTTTCAATATTACTTTTATAATTTCCATCCTTGTTGCTGACAAAAAACAATGAATAAATTATTGGATTGGTTTAGTGTTACACAACACATTACTTTGTGAATGCAGGACATTCATGTGTACCTTGCAGGTCTGTTACAATAAGCCTGCCTGCTATTTCAGTTTAAAAAAGTGGCTCCATCAGATCTACAGTAACCTAAAACACAAAATACATACAAAACTGGTATGTCTATCATTGAGAGAGAGAGTTGAACACACAATTGCAATGACGGGGTCGTCGCCTGCGTATTCGGTTATGATAGTACAAATGCTATCACGAAACGCTTAATACGACCTGGACGAGAACACAGGTATGACGTACGGACAGACATAACATGGACAACCAAGAGAGAGAGAGAGAGAGAGTTGAACACACAATTACAATGACGGGGTCGTCGCCTGCGTATTCGCTTATGATAGTACAAATGCTATCACGAAACGCTTAATACGACCCGGACGAGAACACAGGTACGACGCACGGACAGACATAACATCGACAACCAAGTCAATGTCCACGGCCTTTGATAACCAGTTGTGGTGCACTGGCGTAAGTCAATGTCCACGGCCTTTGATAACCAGTTGTGGTGCACTGGCGTGTCTACCCACCCCAGGATTGAACCAGGGGCCTCGTGGTTTGTAGACAGGTATGATAACCGCTACACCACAGAAGGTAGATGTCTATCATTGTTTGAGGCATATTAATTTATAGATGAATAATTAGGGGATAAATGGTAGACAAATACAAACATTCACATAACTTAAGAAAAGTCAAAGAAAATACTTCATTATCAAATGATAATTTATTTATCTCTTTTGGTTTAAATGTAAGTCTTGTTGCAACTTCATCACAAATAAGCAATGCATTAAACCCTTTATATGTATAAGTGCTTTTTTAAAGATATATGGATGTGTAGCAGCAACTTATGCTAAATTGCTTTAAAATCTTTGAAAAATAGCAACAACAAAAAATCATCCAAATCGGTTAAAAATTGGCCATTTTAGAGCATTTTGAATTTCCAGGCCAAAATATGCAAATTTATGTTCCTCTTTATGTTCCTCTTCTGATATATGAGTGGGCGGAAATTCCGATATTCTTATGTAACCCCTTTGTTTTGTTTTTTAATTCATTGTCACAGATTTGTGAGAGAAAAAAAGAAATTTTAACCAAACGATTTTAAGTGTTGACCATACCCTTAACCATAATCTAACAGAAATAGACTTTGTCCTCATTTTCAAGAACTGAAATTTAGGAAGGAAATATAAAAAATTACATAAAGCTTTTCACCTACCTATTCGTAGACTTTTAAGCTTTGATTTGGACTACAGGTAAATTTCACTTAACATCTGAGCAAGCTTTATATGTTTGCTAAAGACCAGACACCATTATTTAATGATGTAAATTAAATTTAGACATCAGTTAATGATGTAAATTAAATTTAGACATCAGTTAATAATGTAAATTAAATTGAGACATCAGTTAATGATGTAAATTAAATTTAGACATCAGCTAATGATGTAAATTAAATTTAGTTTTAAATTGAGTATTTTAAAGCTTTGTGAAATAACACATCAAATAATTGTTCACACAACACAAATACAAAGTGTTTGTTGTCTTGTGAGTGGAACTGCCCTTCATTTTCTTCGAAATTATAATCTACAGTAGTTTCAAAGAGATCAACTAGCTTTTATTTTCTTTGCCATATTCCACAGTGATTTTTTTTTTTTATATAGGTCAACAGAGGAAAAAGACAATATATTATACTATAGAAATATTTTATATCATACTGCATTACATCACATATTATACATACCCTAATAAAGGTCAAATTTTGATTTGCTACTGTTTGTTTGAAACTTAATATGCTTTTTTAACTAGACTTTCTGGACAATATTTTCTTGCACTAAACCGTAAGGTAAATGTTCTAGATGTCACTAGTCTTTTATGACAGCCTTTCAAAGTATGTATCTATGAGGTACTACAAATAAAAGACTTATTTGATATAAACAAATCTATCAATGCCTCACCCTGGTGTCAGAAAATGGACAAAAAAATTCATCAAAATATTCTAAAAGAATCCTTAAATATTTTCACTTATTTTCTTGCTCCCCTTCCCATCAGTTTCTCTTTGTACAGCACATAGAAATGCTTAACATGATTTTGCACTATACAAATTAATTATTGTTTTATAATAATAACATTATTGGTAAAGATGGTAATTATTGACCATCAACCAGTTACATGACACTTTACTTTTTCTAAGTTGAGTTTTCTAAAGCACCGATAATGATAGTTTGCATAAGACATTAAACCATCTGCATCTTGTTTACCTTTTCTGTTGATGCAAAGATATTGAAGATATTGTGGTACCTATATTCATGTCTTACACTGCTCCAATATCAAAATGTACTGATCCAGTTCATTACTGCAGGTAAAACAAAGAAAGATATAATATTAAAGAATCATCTCATGAAACAATATTTCACATATAGCAACACTTATTTCATTTTATCATGTGTGAAGTATGTGTAAAAAAACAGGATGGATGGAGACATCATTCGATGCTGTATAACTGTCAGTCAGAGCATTCTTCTTCAGTTGGTGTTGCTGTAGCTTCCATGCAAGCCTAAATGACTGATGGGTATATACGGATCTATAGTCATGATACTGCACTTATTTGAGCACATTTTTTCTTTTAGAAATATAGTACTTATTTGATTTCTCTGTTGCTCTGCCACAATCTTTTAAGGAAAAGTAAAAGGTAGTGATAAGTTAATATCAAGACAATGTGATGCTGCTGCAATGCTTTCCTCTCAAACAACTGAGGGTTAGGTTACTTGAAGAAAAAAAAGTGAACATTAAATGATACTGTAGGTTATGAATAAAAAATATGACAAGTGAGGTAAAAAAAACTTGTGATGGTTTTGCTATACAAATCATTTAGGTTTTACTATACAATTTGTTTTTTGATTAGATGTGTTGTTTAATTAAAGTTTTGAGCTCTTTTAGTGTTTGAGCAGAAGCAGAATTCAAATATTTTGCAAGTAGCACAAAGAGTAATTTCAAGTAAACAAGACAGCATTTTAACAATGTAAACATTGACCCTCCTTACATTCTGGGCTGTAAAAATCAGTGATTTAAATTCATAAATCTTAATTTTTTCTCGTAATGGAGTTACTGTTCTGAAATGAATATGATTTGTTATTTCTAGATATACATTATAGGGCCTTGAAGCAACATGAATGAAGGTAATTTGTGTAAATCAATTCTTAGCTTTCTTAAGAATGGATGTATGAAGGTGAGAAAAATGGCTGCAATGTAATACCAAAACTATAAAATAGAGTAACACTTCATATGAAACCGAACTACACCCAATTGATACACTTTTCAATCTACAAAAACAATATGACAGAATAAATGAACTGTAACAACAAGATTTTTCAAGACGGTACATAATATTACTGTAAAGTCCTGGCAACAGTACACTGCTTTATATACACTGTATCTAAGGCATCAAACTGAGAATCAACAGAGTTAACAAAATTTGTTGCCTATCTCAGTATTGCTGAAGGAAAAAAAACAGTTTTTCAGATCTACATGTACCATAAAATTGGTTTATGGGGCCTAATGAAAGCATGAAATAATCACAAATCTGCAATGTAGAACAGCAGGCATAAAATGTTTCAAATGATATCAGTTCCGAAGTGGGAACAAGACTGAGAACAAGAACAGCAAAATAGTGCATAGTACTGTAGCTTGTTGCTCACTAGAAAAAGAAAAAAAACACTTAGTTCTGCATTAATGCTCTATACTGGTCTAGTCAGATAATGATGAAGAGTATGCTTCAAATCAACTCAGAAAACAGCTCTACCTACAGACCTATGTGCTTAACTTTTTTTTCAACATGCCAGAATTTTGATTAAAATGTTTTTGGAACACAAAAAACAAAACAAAATTTGTTGTAATTTAAACTAGTTAACATTTTATAAACTTTCTATATCAAGGCACTGTGAAAGTTAAATATACAAAGTATGATCAGGCACTGCAAACTTATGTTTAAAACCAATATCAGTTTTATGTTATGTTTTTTGTGTTATTTCTGTGATCCAAAAGTAAATTGCCATATTTTTGACCAAAAAATCAGTTGCGAAAAAGTAGCAAATAATCAACATTCATTAACAGTACCACGATGCAATGTTATGGGTCATACTATTTTGTAACTGTGCAGCCTGCATTGTGTCTGCATGACAGATTCAGAAGTTGACACAGAAGTTTTGTTTTTGATGTCAAAGATGACATAATAATTTTCAAATATTTCATAATAGTCTGAAATTATCTGAGTATGACCATGACTACTCCAACAAACTTAGTAGGACTACAGTATATCAAACTGTTACTTTAGTTAGACATACCAGAGAAGACGGTAAATATTAACAAATTTCCAACACTTGGGAAACGCAATCTAAAGGGGGATACTTCCTAATTTGTGTTAGAATCTGCAGTTGTTCTTAAGAATGTTGCTTAAAAAGAATGAGTAATATTAGAACTTAGCAAATTATTATCAATGTTGAATGCTTACATTTAAAAACTAAGAATATCAATCAAGGTAAGATGTTAGTAAGAATATCAATACCAAGGGCAATCTAACATGGGATGATGCGGGCTGTGAATGTATGCTGTGTATATTATATTTATGGAATTGCCATTTCCAGCATTCACTTGGATCAGTTTTTTTCTGCTGAAGTTCTGTTGTGTTATGTAATAATTGATGTGGTCAACTGTTGGTAGGCCCTATATTGCAAATTATTTTATGGCGTGACTCATGATAGTACTGGTCTAGTTACATGCCTACTTTGTACTCATCAATCATGAAAATAGACTATTTTACATAACAATTTTGTCCGACTTCGCTAAATGGGGTAACAAATTTGGGTCAAACTAAAGTAATAGGCCCTAGGCTAGTAGTAGTGGGCCTTTTAGTATTGGACCTAACTAACGTTAGTATGCCTACTGCCAGTGCCACTAGAAAGGGCTAGGGCCTAAATATTTGGTGCATAAACAGATCGTTCTTTGGTAGGCCTATAAACTTAGTACCAGCAAATCCAAAATTGTGAATAACGGTAACAAGAATATCATTTGTTCATATCCGTAAGCTCTGTGTCAATAATCGTACAACCAAATTAATTTTATTTTGCATAATACTGTCCTATGACTCAATGCATTGCCATAAATAACAACCTAGTGTTACAGAAAAGCCACACCTTATCACGTTAGGAAAAAAAATAGGTTCAAGAAGTGAGAATTTGGACTGGCATTTTTCCTGAGCATTTTCATTCACTAAAAGTACTTAAAAGTGGCTTAACGACTTTAATAGTTAAGTCACTTTATAAGAGCATATTGAGCCTAATAAAAAGTTGTCTGTTATGAGGAAAAGTGACTTACACAGATCAGAAAAAGGAGTGATGAATCTCACTTTTTCAAAGATCATCGCAAAATGGGCTTTATAGAACTTTACCGAGACTGATAACGCTTGGATCCCGATTTACCCTGAAATTTAATGTCTTGTACGTCATCTGATCTTCTGCTGTAGTGAGGAACATTGAAACTGCATAAGTTAGAGCAAGGTTTGTCAGTGAAGTGTGGGAAGCAAGGCCTATGTTATTGCATGGACATGTGAAACTGTGATAAGTCTCTTGTATAGTGAAAAAAAAAAATTGACAACACTTTTAAAACTGCATGTAAATAACTGTTGTATTTGTATGTTTGATACATATGTGGTTAATCATACCATGTTTGTTGCTTTAGCCAGGAACCTGAACTTGCAACTTTTGTCTTAATACCCAGAAGAGCAAAGTGTAAACAGCTCTTGCTTAATATAAGGTTGGCTAATCTGCTTGCTAATCCTCTTGTTTAACTCCAGGCATATGAGATGCTTGGATGTCATAAACGATGAACAGTGTACATATATAAAACCTGGCCTAATTAATTCTACATTTCCCTGAGGTATTTCTAGGTGTATCAGATTGCCAGTAATGAAATTGAATAAAGTACCAAAAAATATATTATCATCATATGCTTTTTTGTTGACGTAAATTGGCCAGAACCATAATGCTACCCTCGAGTGTTATTGGCCAGAACCATAATGCTTCCCTCGAGTGTTAAATCTTGCCTGACAGAAATTAGTAGAAGTAAATGAAATTGTGGGGCAGACAAGTTGCAAAAAAAATAAGGTCTTATGGCAACTGTTTTTGTATTGGAAAATGAGAGTGGGGATAAATTTGTTGTATGATTAGGCAGATGTAAACTGGTATAATTTGATCAACTGGGATGAAAGCATCAAAATTGGTTGCAGTCATAGGAGGCGAGAGTTGTGTTTGAGCATATATGCTTATCTATACTGAGGCACATAAAGGAAAATCTCAAGACTTGGTGAGGATTTTTGGGGATGATATTCAAAGAAATTGGTATATGAGGATGAATCTCTCAAAATAAGTTAACATACTACATTGAATCTAGTTAACATACCACAATGAAGCTAGTTAACATACTACAATGAATCTAGTTGATATACTACAATGAATCTAGTTATCATACTACAATGAATCTAGTTAACATACTGCAATGAATCTAGTTAACATACTACAATGAATCTAGTTAACATACTACAATGAATCCAGTTAACATACTACAATGAATCTAGTTAACATACTACAGTGCATCTAGTTAACTAGAATTAAACATACTACAATGAATCTAGTTAACATACTACAATGAATCTAGTTAATATACTACAATGAATCTAGGAGCATACTACAATGAATCCAGTTAACATACTACAATGAATCTAGTTAACATACTACAATGAATCTTGTTAACATACTACAATGAATCTAGTTAACATACTACAATAAATCTAGTTAACATACTACAATGAATCTAGTAATCATACTACAATGAATCTAGTAATCATACTACAATGAATCTAGTAATCATACTACAATGAATCTAGTAATATGTGTTATCACATAGATGACAAGTTTTGAGTTCTGAGCTAAGTTTTGAGCTTGTATGCATGGCTAGCTTCCCAGCAATTTTCACAATTTGGCAAATCTTCTATACTTGTGTACATACAAGATTAATGCATTTTTGTCATGGTCCACCACTGCCTGAATCCAGCCTCTACCTCCAGAAGCAATGCTACCATGTGTATACATTATTGTGAAAGAAAAGACACACATGAATGATTGTCCATATCCATACAGTGACATGCAGACCTACAAGAAGTATAATTAATGATTTTGAAGGTATACCTCAAAATGACACAGAAATAACAATTTACATACAAATTAAGATTAAATTGCAATTGTGCAATGAAATGAGGAGGCCGCCTGTATTCTTCAAGTGACAGCATAATTCTTTTTTGGTTTAGATGTGATTGCATCAGGAAGCTATATGGTCATGATGGTGTGTGTGTAAGTGTGTGTGTGTGTGTGTGTGAGAAGCTAGCTCATAAACATGATATCTCAAGAACGGTACACCAGATTTATGTCATATGTAGTACAATGATAGCCCATGGTCCACAGATGTGCTTTTTTTTTTTTTTTTTCTAGTGTTGATGTCAAGCATATTAATGAGTAAGGGCTAAAATGTTGAAATCCCATATTTAACAACCATAAGTCTCTTCTGTTTCATACTGTATGTGGTTTAATTATGTTGTTAGTTAGTGTGTACATGTTCATGGTACAAAAGTGTTGAATTTCATTAATATGCGTAGTGGGCCGGGCTTAACATGATTTTGTTAAAAAGAGCTTATAAACACAGTATAAGATGCCTGGGATTCAGGTCATATGGCACACAGATAGCCCATTGACCGCAGATGTGTGCTATTGTTTTTGGTGCCGATGCATATTAATGATAATGTTAAAATCCTCATATTCTAGCAAGAGCATGTCAGTTTTGTTTCATATTGAAATAATTATGTTGTTTGCTAGTGCGTATCATGTTAATGGGAATAAAATGGTTGAATTTAATTGATTTTAAGATTCCATTCTTTGTGGGTGCTGTGAGTCATTTTGTTGTTGTTATTTTTCTGAACCCATTACAAGTAGTTAAAACTTAAATCCATATTACGGGCCGGAAGCTCATAACCTTTGGTTTTCTGCTTATAATTGGGTTGGTCACACTATGTATGTCAATTTGCATGACATGCGAACCATGACGGTATTTACCATTTTACTTTAAGAAATTAAGATGCACCAACTTGCGGAAATGAAGATTAACCAAATAAAGATTAAGCAATCTATATCGAGGGCCAACCATTGTCAATGTCAGTGATAATGGCCCTATCTGTAATTTGCCTAATGTACACTGAAGTGAGTTTGCATACAGGCCTACTGTGAAATGAAGACTATATCACAGCTATAAACTAATGTAAAAATTGATAACTTCACCTGAAGTATGGAAACATCTTAGGTGTTGATCCACTTGTTAAGGTATTTTCACACATTGTAAACCCTATCATTAACCTACTTGAGATCATTAATTTATACATACATTGCATTGACACGCTGTTACCCACATCTACTAGGAAAACTATATTAGAGATTCTGAAGGAGATTCTTAAGTATATATGTTCATAAATATCACCCACTCACACAAATTTAAAATCCATTATGATTATTTTCACCACAAATGCCGATAGATATCATTCACTGATAGAATTCATTCAATGTCCCTCAAACGTTTTGTCTATTTTAAGAAAAAATATTTGTTTGAATTATACTTCTTGTAAATCAATAGGAATCATGATAAGCCTGACAAGTCAAAAAGCACTTGGAGCTAGGATGGAAACTATTGAACCTAGTACTACAAGTGTGCACTGAATTATGCTTGAAGCCAACTATATGATGTGTGTACCCAATTATGCTTGAAGCCAACTATAACAACGGATTAGAATGACACTTGAAATTTTTTCCTGAGAGTGATGCTAATAAGTTGATGTATACCATGCACTGTGCCATGCATAGCTCATAACTCTTGTGTTCTGTCTCAGCATCCAAATGGAAGTTGTATGGAGTGTGTAATGCCAGTAGCCCTTAATGCTCTCTCTCTATACACTGCCCTCTATCCACTGTCCTTTGTAGCTGTAGTAATTTGAGGGCATAAGAGAAGGAATCAAAGGGCAATATACATAGACTGCTAAGATACAGGACCATCCTAAGGCTCACATAAGATCATCCTAAGGCTCACGTATGACCATCCTAAGGTTCACATAAGACCATCCTAAGGTTCACATAACACCATCCTAAGGCTCACATAAGACCAACCTCGGGCTCACATAAGACCATGCCAAGGCTAACATAAGACCATTTAGTCTCACGTATGACCATCGTAAAGCTCACGTATGACCATCCTAAGGCTCACGTACGACCATCCTAAGGCTCACATAAGACCATCCTAAAGCTCACGTATAACCATCCTAAGGCTCACATAAGACCATCCTAAAGCTCACGTATAACCATCCTAAAGCTCACGTATAACCATCCTAAGGCTCACGTATGATCATCCTAAGGCTCACGTATGACCATCCTAAGGCTCACATAAGACCATCCTAAGGCTCACATAATACCATCCTTAGTCTCACGTATGATCATCCTAAGGCTCACGTATGACCATCCTAAGGCTCACATAAGACCATCCCAAGGCTCACATAAGACCATCCTCAGTCTCACATATGACCATCGTAAGGCTCACGTATTACCATCCTAAGGCTCACATATTACCATCCTAAGGCTCACATATGACCATCCTAAGGCTTACTCACATAAGACACCTTCCATATTATATGTTCACCACAGCAATTTTGTAGTGAGGAAATTTTGCATAGCATGTATAGCCTAAAATAACATTACTGTACACATTTAACCAGCACTGTATAGCCTCTTGTCTCAAAACTTGTTTGTGTATCTTTACTTCTGCCAATATAAGAGAGGTATAGGTTTTCACCTCTGTAAATTTGTTTTGTTTGTTTGTCATCAAGATATCTCAAGAACTGATGATTGGATTTGGACTAAATTTGGTGTGTGGTTTTGTTACTGTTTAGGAAGAAGTAATTAAAATTTGCGACATTGGAACAGGGGAAGGGTGCAAGTAGGGGAGGGGGTGGGGACATGTTTTTGCCTCTTGTTTGTTTGTCTGTCATCAAGATATCTCCACAACTGATGAGTGGATTTGGATTAAATGTGAAGTATGGTTTTGTTACTGCCTAAGAAAGAAGTGATTAAGTTTTGAGACATAGTGGAACAGGGAAAGGGTGCAAATGAAAAGAGAGGGGGACACTTAAGGTGAGTTTGTCCTCTCATCTACTTCCATGGTTTGTCTGTCATCGAGATATCTTCAGAATTAATGATTGGATTTTGATTCAATTTGGTGTGTGGTTTTTGTTACTGTTTAAGTTTCATTAAAATTTGGACTAATTGGAACAAGGGAAGGACAGAAATGGAGGGGTGGGAATGTTTTAAGATGAGATCTGTCAAGACTAAGTTGTCAAGACTAAGTTGAAACATTCCAATGGAATGTGCTGAACAATGACTTAGCACTCTGAATGAAGGTCCAAACAATCAATTTACTGGACTCAAAGAGACTTACATCAAGTGTTCTCTGGAATCAATGAAAATGAAACAATTAGTTTCTGCCATTGATGGAAAATGATGGAATGTGAATCCTGGCTAAATAGAGAGAGCTCAAACAATGATGCTTCACTCCAATAAAACAAAACTGAAAACAATGGTAAGGCCTCGGAAGAAATTTAGTCAGAAAATAATCTTCAAGTGTTCAGATTGCAAATGTTCTGACTTGGGGATAAATCTTGATGGGCCTATGTAGATGATTGGGTATGGGGATCAAATGAACTCTACATTATTCTAGGCATGTTAGAATTGCAATTGGAAGGAGGTATGCGCGCTCTAGAAAATACTAATCTAGTTTCTTTTGTGCTTTTTGTTGCATCTTAATCATAATAAGACCTCATGACAACATCTTAATTTAGCTAAGTGATCGTATTTGGAGATAGCTTCACCTTATGAGCTTTTTTCAACTCACTGTTTTTGTTCTTGCGTTTAGCAGATATGAATCTATGAATATTTAATTTGTGGTAATAATGTATGGACTAATTGGAAACATGAATCTCCTACAGCTCTGGCTTCTCGTCTCTCCTGTGAAAGCAAGAATTACATCGTCTGAGTTTTTAGACTTGCTTAATTTTATCGAACTTTTAAAAGAGTTTCAACATTCTATTTTAAAACCTCAGTAAAATTTATTTTTTAAAGATAAGAAACACAGTTAAAATTTCTGAACTCTCTGTATTTCTTCCTGTAGTAGCCTGAACATTAATGACCTCAAAAGAAGCCACATTTTGCGTCAAAAATCTGTAACTAAAACCAGAAAAACAACAAGATTACTTATCGTTCAAAATGTAACAATTTACAACATTTGAGAATGTTATTGTTGCAATCTGTGGTATATGAAGTGGCAGACCTCAGTGCTGTAAATTCACTGTTTTTTGTCTGGAAAAATTCATTGAAGAAGAACAAATGATGGAAGTTGTAAAATATCAACAATTTGCACACACAGTATTGCTTTGATTATCCTTTAATACCTGATTCTTTATTTTTCATTTACAGATCAGATTTGTCCTGGAATGATGTTGGCTTTCATGGATCAGTATTTCTTTCATTTCCCATCATGTATGATCAACCCATGCTAACAGTTCTTTATTGTTTGTGTTTACCATCATGTCAGCAGACAGCGGCGTTGATGAAAGCGAAATGCAACCGCTGCAGTCTGAAGGCATGGGATGTGACGCACAGATTGAGATAACTTCCTGTAGCAAAGGCACCGCCACATTAGTCGGGGGTCAAAATCGTCCAATCAAGCCAAAAAATCGAGTGGGTTTCTCACTTGAAGATAATGACGATGAACATGCTGAAATGAGAAAGAAAGTTAAGAAGGAATTTGCAAAAATGAACGGGAGGACTTCTGTTAGTGTACTCCAGCATCAAAGAATGAGTCTTCTCGGGAAGCCCTTAAACTATAATCGGCAGTCTAAAAGAGATGCCAAATATCGCAAAGTTCAAACGAAGATTTATAATTTTTTGGAAAGACCAGCAGGCTGGACTGCGATGGCTTATCATGCTTTAGTGTAAGTATCATTTTTTTTCATTTTGTCAGTGATGAGTTGTTGCATATTATTTCATATCTCACTTTTTGCATAATGCATTTGATAGAAATGAAAACATAATTATGTCAATTAATTTCTTCCGATAAATGTTTAAAGGTTTGTTACTAGTAATATTGCGGAGTTTATGACAAAGTTTCCAATTCCTAATCATTCCCAAGATTTTATTGTAAATAATTTGTCCTCTTCATTTGAAGATTAGGCCGTAATGGTGCAGGTCTGTCTATCTTGTAGGCAGGGGTAGCAGAAGATGTTTAAACCTGGAGGAGGGAGGGGGGGGGGCACTTTTTGACTGGCATATTTTGAAATCATGTACTACAGCAGCATAGCTTATAAACCCACCCCTCTCCCCTCCTTCTTACCAACAAATTTATAAACTTCTATATATCCAAAAAATTGTGACTTCTTTTATTTGATATATTTTTCAGCTACAACATATTTAGATCAATTATGGCCTAATGTTTGAACAAATTTAGAGAAAATTTTGTACACAATAATTGGGAAATTAAAAGATGAAACTTTTCATTATCAGATGAAAGTGTTCATGATGGTGAATCATACTGTTCTGATTAAATGGTATTGCAAATAAAGTAAGGAGCATAGTTCAGCCTAAATCATCACAATCATGTCTTCAGGGAGTCAGTGGCAAACCTGGACATTGTACACTTTTCCCAGGATCCCAATTTTAAGTGCCCTAGTGAAATTTAGGAAATTTGCACAAAAACCAATTTAAATATGTTACTTTTTTAAACTGTAGCTAAAGAGATCAGTTCAAATAAGGGGGCTTGTCTTTCGGCTTGTCTTTAATATTTAAATGAACACTTTTTTAACTTTTTGAAGTGGGGAGGGCATGTCAGTCAATGGCCCAAGTTCACATTGTAAGTTTTGCTCTGCATGTCCCCATTTCAAAAAATGCCCCACTAATGACATTTGGAGTGGCTGCATAATCTAGCAAAGCCCTATTTAAAACAGTATTTTTACAAATTATAAGCTGGGAAAACGAACGGTATAGGCTCTTTAAGTAGGTGAAATAATGACTAAGTAGTAGGGTAAAATAATGACCAAGTAGTAGGGTAAAATAATGACCAAGTAGTAGGGTAAAATAATGACCAAGTAGTAGGGTTGTTGGCACTCAATATCGTTTTAACCTGTAAAGAAAAACTTTCAAATGGAGTGTGTGTAAAGCGCATACAATTTCAACTTTTTAGTCTGCATAGGGCAATATATGTGTTCTTTCTTTAATGACAAGATCAGATATACTGTATAAATTTTGACAGATGAGAGCATTTCGCTTTTCGATGTTGAAAGGGCACAATTCTTTTCCAAATTTGTTCATTGGGGAGGGAAAATGAGGGGCAAATGTGTCTCATGAGGAGGGGGGGGGGGGAAGCCTATATATCGGACAAAATATGTCACTTTACAAAATCAATTTGGTGGGCAAGAGGCAAATACCCGCCATGCCCCCCGTAGCTGTGCCACTGCGAAAAGGGCACTTTTATTCCTCTAAAAAAGGGCATGGGAATGAACTATGCGGCTTGTTCCAACTATGATGCTTGTTCCAACTGTGCAGCTTCTTCCAACTGTGCAGCTTCTTACAACTGTGCAGCTTCTTCCAACTGTGCAGCTTCTTCCAACTGTGCAGCTTCTTCCAACTGTGCAGCTTCTTCCAACTGTGCAGCTTCTTCCAACTGTGCAGCTTCTTCCAACTGTGCAGCTTCTTCCAACTGTGCAGCTTCTTCCAACTGTGCAGCTTCTTCCAACTGCAGCTTCTTCCAACTGTGCAGCTTCTTCCAACTGTGCAGCTTGTTGCAAGTGTACAGCTTGTTGCAAGTGTGCAGCTTCTTTCCAACTGTGCAGCTTGTTGCAAGTGTGCAGCTTGTTGCAACTGTGCAGCTTGTTGCAACTGTGCAGCTTGTTGCAACTGTGCAGCTTGTTGCAACTGTGCAGCTTGTTGCAACTGTGCAGCTTGTTGCAACTGTGCAGCTTGTTGCAACTGTGCAGCTTGTTGCAACTGTGCAGCTTGTTGCAACTGTGCAGCTTGTTGCAACTGTGCAGCTTGTTGCAACTGTGCAGCTTGTTGCATCTGTGCAGCTTGTTGCAACTGTGCAGCTTGTTGCAACTGTGCAGCTTGTTGCAACTGTGCAGCTTGTTGCAACTGTGCAGCTTGTTGCAACTGTGCAGCTTGTTCCATTCGACAAACCATCAATCTTAAACATCAAACAAGATATGGAACCATAACTGATGGTGTAGAAAGTCTACATTGAAGAGTGACATCATTCCTTCAATTTCTTAGAAATTAATTTGAACTTCCTTACTAGTTTAAAAAAGATTTTGAGAAGTTCTTCAGGTGGTAAATTGCAGTTACTTCAGGGCTCTGCCTTTAGTGTGCTTCTGTCAAGTCACGAAATCGAAATTATAGTACTCAAGGAATTTCGAAGAAGAGTTTAAACATATCTGTACATGTTAAAGGCCAGTTATTGTGATAACATGGATTTAAATATGCAATAACCTGGGTCCAAATTCAAATTTCACTGTTCCAAGTTTTATGTCGATAAAAGTGCAAAGTACGCTTTTCAAAATATACAACTTCTTTCTTTGTTAAAACATGCTTGTAAGAGAAGCTCCACGTAATTAAATCTTGGGTTTAAGACAACTTAAAAATAGACCTTGGGCAAGGCATATTGATCTACTGTTCAGTGGCATAGCCAGAGTGGGGCGATTACTACCCCCCCCCCCTCCAATATTTTAATACGTCAGTTCAGATTTTAATCCATTGGTTCAGCTTGGTGCCGTCAGTTCAACAAGCTTTGACATTCCAGGTGCTTGTTATGCTTTTAGATTTCCAAAAAGCACTTTCTTTTTAAAAAAGGTTCTTCGGTAATAATATATTAAATATTCGTGCAATTTTGTATTCAAATACATGAACTAAGACAGAGAGAGGGAAGAGAGGGTGGGGGGAGGTGGGTGTCAGAGTGCACGTGATACAGAACAGGTTCATTTTAAAAGTTTGACAACATTTACACAGGTTTGTAGTCAATAAATGAAAACCTTTCTTTTAGACAACCCATACTTTTTAAAGAGTGACGATAAACCTAATCATGTACAATCGTAAACAATAAAACATTATATTTCCATATTATACGTTCTCATGATTTTATGTTTTGTATTTGGTGTATTATAGCTCTCTTTGACATGAATTTTGACTTGTATAATACATCTTCTTACTATGCGTTGTGACATACTTTTTGGTTTGCATGCAAAGCTATGTAATGGTGATTTCATCCGGCCGGCTGGCTGGTTAGCCGACTGGCCACAGTTTTTCCTGAGATTTCTTCAGAAATGTTTCTCAGAAATTCCTTAGAAAATATTAAAGTTTCTTCAGAGTTCCTCAGAAAAAAAAGTTACAGATTCTTCAGATATCCTTATGGAAGGTTAGAATTTCCTTACAAAATGTTAAGTTTTTCAGAGACACTTAAAACAGATTGAAGACTACTTTCCTCAAAAAGTCTACAAAACATTTGATGTTTCCTGAGAAGATAACTGTAAAATGATATAATTTTCCAATAATCTTCAGAGATCCTCAGCTTTTCTCTCGTAGCACTGGAGATTAAAAAATCCGTAAAAGTCTTTAAAATATTTGGGCACCAACAGTTGTATCAGGCATGATTATTAAACTCCACCTTTATTATTGTGTTCATTTGCATTAAGTTGCTACAGTATATGAACTGACCAGACTTTTTTATTTAGTATGCTCAGTCAGAGAGTGTGATAGGATGTGACTGCATCTGGACATAGGGAGGGATGCCATGTGGGACATGGATGGGGGCCATGCGGGACATATGATATAATTTATACAATGTGGTATACACCAAGGGCTATATCAGGCATAATTATTTGACTCCACCTTTTTGTTTTCTTATTCAACAATCATTTGCATATAATTTATTATATGAACTAAAACCTTCATACATAGTATGCTCAATCAGGGACTGTGATAGCTAGGATGATCTTATGGAGCCTATGGGATGTCACATCGGACATGGGGTGGGATGCCATGTGGGAGGGACATGGGTGGGATGTCATGTGAAACAGGGTGGCATGCCATGTAGGCGATATGGTGGAATGCCATGTGGGACATGGGGATGGGATGTCATGTGGGACATGGGGATGGGATGTCATGTGGGACATGGGGTGGGATGCTATATGGGACATGGGATGCCTCATGGGGCTTAGTGTGAGATGTCATTTTTATAATTGGCTTGGTCATATGATATGGGTGTTGATTTGCTTGGACATGCGAACCATGATGGTATATACCGTTCTAGTTTGCCATTGAAATGTAAATTTTGCGATAGCTTTCCATGGAATCCTACCAGAAACCCTTAAGCGGGCCCCTGGACACAACACCGACATATTGAGCGTATTGCACTCGAAGTGACACTTTTGGTGTCACCTCAACTACTACGCTAGGTATCTTGTCGGTTCAATTCAATCCCCCTCCAACCCCCCTCCCAACAAGATTTACTGTATGGTACGTATTTACTGTATGGTACATATTTACTGTATGATACGAATTTTGACTTGTATAATACATCTTCTTACTATGCATTGTGACATACTTTTTGGTTCGCATGCAAAGCTATGTAATGGCGATTTCATCCGGCCGGCTGGCTGGCTAGCCGACTGGCCAGAGTTTTTCCTGAGATTTCTTCAGAAATGTTGAAGTTTTTTTCAGAATTCCTTAGAAAATATTAAAGTTTCTTCAGAGCTCCTCAGAAAAAAAAAGTTACAGTTTCTTCAGATATCCTTATGGAAGGTTAGAATTTCCTTAAAAAATGTTAAGTTTTTCAGAGACACTTAAAACAGATTGAAGACTACTTTCCTTAAAAAGTCTACAAAACTTTTGATGTTTCCTGAGAAGATAACTGTAAAATGATATAATTTTCCAATAATCTTCAGAGATCCTCAGCTTTTCTCTCGTAGCACTAGAGATTAAAAAATCCGTAAAAGTCTTCAAAATAGGCGATATGGTGGAATGCCATGTGGGACAAGGGATGGGATGGGATGTCATGTGGGACATGGGGTGGGATACTATGTGGGACATGGGATGCCTTGTGGGGCTTAGTGTGAGATGTCATTTTTATAATTGGCTGGGTCATATGGTATGGGTGTTGATTTGCATGGGCATGCGAAGCATGACAGTTTTTACCATTCTAGTTTGCCATTGAAATGTAAATTTTGCGAGAGCACCCTTAAGCGGGCCCCTGGACACAACACCTACATATTGAGCATTTTACACTCGAAGTGACACTTTCGGTGTCACCTCAACTACAACACTAAATATCTTGTTGATTCAATTCAAGACCCCCCCCCTCCCCCCCGTCCCCTCCCAACAAGAATATCCTGGCTATGCCACTTCTACAGTTACTTACGGTAACATCACATAACAATATACTTACAGTACATATACTGTATGGTACGTATTTACTGTATGGTACGTATTTACTGTATGGTACGTATTCACTGTATGGTACGTATTCACTGTATGGTACGTATTCACTGTATGGTACGTATTCACTGTATGGTACGTATTCACTGTATGGTACGTATTCACTGTATGGTACGTATTCACTGTATGGTACGTATTCACTGTATGGTACGTATTCACTGTATGGTACGTATTCACTGTATGGTACGTATTCACTGTATGGTACGTATTCACTGTATGGTACGTATTCACTGTATGGTGCGTATTCACTGTATGGCACGTATTCACTGTATGTGCGTATTCACTGTATGGCGTATTCACTGTATGGTGCGTATTCACTGTATGGTACGTATTCACTGTATGGTACGTATTCACTGTATGGTACGTATTCACTGTATGGTACGTATTCACTGTATGGTACGTATTCACTGTATGGTTATGTATTGGCTTAAATGAGTAACAGAACCCCTAGTAGTTGCATTAGTAGCTACAGTATGCATGGAATGGCTGCCAAGGTCAGGTGCAAGCAGCCTTTCAATGGTCCAGCTATTGCTCTAGCAATGGACAACGAGACTGTTTGTGATTCATGGGGATCTGAGAGTGAGGATGAGGACACCAACTCCATAATCAAATCTCTTGCAACAACAAAACTTGGGGTTACCCTTCAAGATGAGGGTCTTGACTGTTCCCACAGGATTGGAAAGTTTAACCAGGATGGTAAACCAAGGGTCATCATTGCCAGATTTACTCGCCATGACCATTTAAGTGTGCAAGCCCTTTCCTTTCAGTATGCTATCATAGGGGCATTGATAATATGCCCAACGTGCATCAGATAGAGGCATCATATTACACTTGTTCAAGTTGGCAATGTAATTAGATCGTAGCTGTGCCAGGACAAGCAAATAATGATATCATTTTAGGTTGCTCTGGCGAGGCGAGTGATGTGCAACAGTCGATTTTGGCCATAATCGGCGGTTGCAGTGCATACTAAACGGAAAGCGGAGGTACACCTCATGACATGAGGGATAAGATAATATGCTCCCGCAGTAAATTAAAAGGGACCAGAATCAGGAGGACCCTGACGTCCAGCAATCTTGATTTATTAAAGAAAGCAGGAAAACATCAGAAAGTGAAGGCAGTGTGGACGGTGGATGGAAGAATTATGGTTATTGTTACTAATGGACAAACTGAAACTAAGCAAAGAACAAGAACACAAGATAACCTTCAATCACTATAATTTTGTTCATGTTACATGTCTGTGTTGCTTTAAGTTGATGGACACTCATTCCATGCAATAAACTTTAAAGCTGTGCATTTTTTTACTTTCTTTTTTGTAAACAATTTGTTTCATTGAAAAGGATCCAAGCTGTTGCGTACACCAGCTCTTGGGTCTCGCTAATCTTGTAACAATTTATGTATTTTTTTCATATTAAGGTTTTTTTAAGCTTCTTTTTTTTTTTTTTTTTGGTGCTATTTTCATTGATGCCCAATCGACAAGTACCAAACAATCATGTCCTTAGTGAACCTGATGACGGTTATCCTGTTAATGAGGATACTACTACCCTTGAAAATATTGATCCAGATGTTCCATTTTTTACAATTCTTTAACTACCCAAAACACTTGTAGCTATTATGATGTCAACGAACTCAGCTCTAAATCCAGTAACGAATTCTCTTCACTAATCCACGTTAATTCAAAGGAGTTTAGGTGAAAATTTTGACAATTTGTATTCTTAAGTAAACTCGCTCCAGAACAATTTTACTTGTATTGGTGTATCTGAAACCTGGCTAAAAGACGATACCCCTACTAATCTCTTTTAAATCTCTGGCTATTCATTCTTATTAAGATCACGTTCAAATATGCGTGGTGGATGAGTTGGCTTGTGATTATGCTTATCAAATCAGAGATGATCTTACTGGTTTCAAAGAGGGTTGTTACGAGTCACTATTCATTGAAATACCAGGAGAAATTAATAGTACCTTGATTGGTATTATTTATCGACCTCTTCATGAGAGTAATTTTACTGAATTTATGGATAATTTTGAAAATGTTATAACCAATGTATGCAATGAAGGCAACCATGTTATCTTCTTGGAGACTTTAATATAAACTTATTTGAGTCAAGTAGCAAAAATGTTGCACAGGTTGTTAATACTGCTGCGGCTTCTTTCTTTAGACCTTTAATTGAACTTTAGCACATTCACAATCATCATCATTGCTTGACAATATTTTTATGAATGCTCCTGATATGATTTCTTTGAGCGGAGTTCTATTGCATGATATTTCTGACCATTTCCCGGTCTTTTGTCTAACTTCCCATAGAATTACTCCACAGAATGATAAATTGAAAAGATTAAAATGAAATATGTCCTCACCAAATGTAGATAAATTTATTAATATTCTTTCTTTGGAATCTTGGAGTGACGTTTTTGACAGTTTCAATCCTGACAATTCGTACCATGGTTTCATTTTTATTTATTCCAAACATATTACAATAAATGTTTTTCATTAGTAAAGGACAATAACCGCTCACCAAGAAGAAAAAAAAATGTTGTACGGAGTCCAAGTATTGTGAATACCTGTCGCACTAAAGACAAACTTGATAAAAAGTACATCAATAGCCTAGTCAAGAAAAGCGTGAGAATTACATAAGATTTAGGAATAAGTTGAATTTGTGTTATTAGGATTGCCAAGAGAAAGTTTTATTTTGATGCATTTCCAACGTCTAATCACAAAAGTACATGGAACTGTATACATTCTCTTATCATTAACAAAACTTCCACTTCGTCTTTTACTTCTTTGAAATTTGCTAACAAATTATTGTCTTTCTAACCCACGTGACATTTCTAATGCTTTTAACGATTACTTTATAGATATTGGACTAAATTCGGCTCGTAATATCCCGGGATGGTGCACAAAATACAATTGATTATATGCCTCAAGCTAACGCTAGTTCTTTCTTTATGCCTACAGACAAAGTGGAGGTTTTAAACTGTATTTCAAAATTAAAACATTCAAGCTGTGGTTATGAAGATATTAATCCAGGAAGTTGGTCTAATGCCAACTCCCTGATTAGTCCTAAAGTTGTTTAATTATCTGGTTTTTGCTATTTGTAAGCCTCTTATGCATATTATCAATTGTTCAATTAATTAGGAGATTGTCCCCCCTCTGATTTAGCTTGTGTAGTTCCAGTATTTAAAGGAATGTTGCCATGGATTTTCATTTTTGCATATTTGATAGAGAAATTTTGTAGAAACAAAGTGGTGAAAAATCTATGTCAATATCTTATTCCGTTTAGAAGTTATTACAATTTAAAGAGTAGAAAAATGTTCTTAAAAAAAAAAAAAGACCTTGTATAGTATATGTCCTTCAGCCAGTCATTTCCCAGCCTCACATTAATGAGGTGGTTTGACGTCATCCTCTTCGCACAGGACTCCGCCCACTTTTAGAATTTCACAGTTGTTGTGAAACCGATCACTGTAAGAGACAATTTTCTATCACGTGGGGTGTCACCTGACAATGTTGTAGCAATAAAGTTTCTAAGCTAGATGGGAGTTCGCTGATTTTTCTTTCCATGGCTACCAAATTTTCCATATTTTTGAACTTCCAATTTTGCGTCATGGTTGTTTGGATTTGTGTATTAAAATATTGGCTTAATTTTGGGGCCAAATTCATGCGGTGCCTCTGACCGACTGATTTTCAATTTAATGTAAAATTGATCGATAATTTATTAGATGATACAATAAGCTTTCTGCCAGTACTAAGTCTGTATGGGCCCAGTGACAATTAGTGACAGTGTTTTGAAGTTTAAAATGGCCACCATTACAGAGATTAGCAATAGATTTTACGTGGATTTCTATCGCGATCAAGAATAAGTTAGTGTGGTAGCTAGGATAAGATTTACTTTACATCCATCTCATTTAGTTTTGACCTAGCCCAGGGCGTAGTTGTCAATGTGTAATTTGATTTCTTTTAATCTCTGCAGGGTTGAATCCAAATGATAGTTAATCATAAGCATATTTAAAATGTGGTGTTGTATAGTGAAAGACCAGTGATTTTTTGTATTTCTTTTTATTGATATTTATATATTATTATTATTTATTCATATTTATTCCTATTTTTTTTTATTCACTTCATAGGTTGAAGTGTGAGCAAAGTCTGTTGTGACTGTGTGAAAATGAGAATAGTGTGTCCATAGTTACAAATTAACCATGGATCTAGGTTCTATATTTACATGATAAAATTAACAATCAGGTTATTTTTAATGTCAACCTAGTGTGTTGCTGTGTTGGTATTACAGTATTTTTTAAATCTTTTTGAAATGCCGCATTAGACAATGAGGAAATACTTCAAGACCAAGATATCTAGACTGCAGATTATCTCCTAGTTTAGGCCTTAGCTTGAGGACATAAATAAGCAATCTGAGTGGTTGTGAAAACATTCCCTTGTTAAGTGTATGTGTTTTCATTTTTCCAATTGAGTGTTTCATTGATCTCTTAATTTCTGTTGACAAAATTCTAGTGGCACTACTTACATACATATGTACCTTGCATGGGGTTGTTTTTAATAAAAAGTAAGTTGTTGTGAACTTTTTTGTTTATTGTGTGTAATAGTTGAAGAGCAGCACTGCATCTGTGTATTCTGTTTATATTTCAAGGGTATATGTATATATATATATATATATATATATATATATATATATATATATATATATATATATATATATATATATATATATATATATATATATATATATATATATATATATATTATATATATATATATATATATATATATATATATATATATTATATATATATATATATATATATATATATATATATATATATATATATATATATATATATATATATATATATATTATGTCAGTATCAGTAAATAAAACGTTGAAGAAAAAAGTGTCTTCCTCCTGGGAATATCATTGCCAATTTTTATTGTTGCAAGTTAAATCTATCCTGCAGGCATGGATTAGAACACCAGTGAAAGTGCACATGTGGTCCTTTTGTAGTATATCATGCTATGTCATACGACTAGCCAATATTCTACATAGGCCTATTCATACAATGCATAAATAATTATTATCCGCTGTTATGTTGTAGGCTATTTTGTGAATTACGTGATTTTCTAAGGTAATTTTTATTTTCAGTGTTTTGGTTTAGAGGTTATTCTAACTATGAGTTGGTGTTTTTCTAACCCAGGTCCATAAAATAACAAAATAAAAATATTTTTGTTATATTTGAATCCGTTTACAATTTGTTAAATCGTTATCATAGTATATTACCAAAATAATCTCAACTTATATTAAAATTTTGTCAGGGGAGGCAAGATTCAAATCTATAGTTCACTCATGAAAACTCACACAAGGCCAACAAAGCAACAATGTGTTTTACAAGTTGGAAGAAAGTACATGAAATCAGAGATTGTTATTTGGGATAACATATTCCTGGTGAAATGGTATTTTAGTAGTATAATATAAATGTATTTAACCCTATGAATTATAGCAAAAGAATAGTGAAAATACTACTGCATAAGCTGAATTTGAGAAAATCAGTATTGACAGTTTGACACCACATTACAGACACCAGGGTTCTAATTATCAAAACCTTGCATACACTGAGTGCGTGTATCCAGTTGCCTCAAGAAGCTCTGTCGTCACTAAATCTCATTTATTTTATTCTGAATTTGATATACAATTAAGATTCTCCACGTAATCTGAAATATATATTGTTTGTTTTTTTGAAAGAAACTATTAAGTTATCGGGGGTTACGAAGGATAACTTTGTGGCTATTTCATGCGAACGCCATTTCGGTAATAGGCCTACAGGCGAGATTACGATATTGATGTAAACAACACCACGTGACTGCACATTGTCCAATCATGATATGGATCGTATGATATTAGCGAAATCAACATGTGTTCCTCTGGAAATTGGTGCAAAGCTTGCGAGCTCCTGACCAGCTTCCTTGCATATTTTCATAGATTTAGATAAAAAAGGAATTTGTCTATCACATATGTGGGCCCAAGACCGGAAATGTGTTTTGTGACCACATTTTTCAACAGCCCACTTTTTTCCAAATTTTTATTCGTTATATATCCCTCCGATTTTCATTATATTTCGTTTGAATTATTTCTTTAAATGTTCATGGATAATATCTTTAACCCTTTATTTGCCTAATTTTCATATATTGATACCATTTTCTACCGCAACGAAGATGTAATCACCTTCGAAAAACAGCATGTTTCAGCTCATTATATATATATATGTATATATATGTATATATATATATATATATATATATATATATATATATATATATATATATATATATATATATATATATATATATATATATATATATATATATATATATATATATATATATATATATATATATATATATATATATATATATATATATATATGTATATATATATATATATATATATATATATATATATATATATATATATATATATATATATATATATATATATATATATATATATATATATATATATATATATATATATATATGTATATATATATATATATATATATATATATATATATATATATATATATATATATATATGTATATACATATATATATATATATATGTATATATATATATATATATATATATATATATATATACATATATATATATATACATATATATATGTATATATATATATATATATATATATTATATATATATATATATATACATATATATATATATATATATATATATATATATATATATATATATATATATATATATATATATATATATATATATATATATATATATATATATATGTATATACATATATATATATTCATACATCCGAGTGGGCGGAATACACACAGAAGAGAATAAGTGACTTTTTGCGAGGCTGGGAACTGACTGCAGCTTGGTGATATCATCAAGACAATTCCAGCACAGTTCTTATGTATTTCTTATCAATTTAATCACACTTTTTTTACATTATTGAATAGCATTTTGGTTCATTATAGAGATATAGTAGGGTGGAATATATAAGTTACAAGAAAACATTTTGTTTTTTTGTTGGTGTACATCACATTTACAAAGATAAAAAATCCAAATACAAAAGACATTTTGTGGAAATTGTCTCTATGACATCACAGATGTTGCCAATCAGTCACTTTTGTCCAAAATCAAAAATACTGTATTTTCTAAACAGAATAAGATATAAACATGGTTTGTTTCACCACTTTATTTCTAAAAAATGTCTTTATCATATATGGAAAAATGAAAATCCATGGGAATATTCCTTTAAGAGTGGTACTCATGATAGTGTTAAGGCGGAAACACACCGAACGCGACGCGACGAGCGATTTTTTAGATAATCATACAGGAAGCAAATATTATAAGATGCTTTGACTTTTTGCTGACACACGATAAAGTTTACAAATTGAGGCTTTCTGATGATACTGGAAAATATGCTAGAAATACTTTTTTGTTCAAACTGTGGAGAAATTCGCTTAAGTGGGGCGCGATTTTCTGTCGCAACGCGAATTTTGCTTTAATGGGTGTAGAAACACCCTTTCAATTAATTTGCAATTATCATTTGGATAGCCATGCGATGACGTGCCTTCTCTGGAAACAAAAGGTGGACATGTTCCTTTTCCTTTATTTTGTTCAATTTTGTTTAAAAAATCGCTCGCCACGCGTCGCGTTCGGTGTGTGACGGCCTTTAGTGTTTATAGGCCTATATCCTTCTTACCTTGTTTTTCAAAGATTTTTTAAAAACTTGTTTTTAATCATTTATATTCTTTGTTAATGAAACATTCTCTATTATATGATTATCAGTTTGGTTTTATGCCTCAAAGGAACACATCTCAGGCTATTCTAAGTCTGGTACATTATGTTATTAATTCCGTTGAAAATAAATCAGTTGCTGGAATATTTTGAGATCTTTCCCAAGGCTTTTAGTACGCGTGACCATTCAATTCTTTTAAACAAGCTTGATAATTATGGTATTAGGGGGGCTGCCATTATCTTGGTTTTGTTGTTATATTCATAACAGATTTCAATATGTTTCTTTATCCGGTGTTCATTCTTCCAAGCAGACTATTCACTGCGGTGTTCCCCAGGGTTACATTCTTGGATCCCTATTGTTCTTAAATTCAATAAACGATCTCCCAAATGTTACTTCCAAATTCCATTTTATTTTGTATGCAGACGATACCAATCTACTTCATAAAGGCCACGACATAAATACTTTAGTCAATGATATTGATACTGAAATCCCCAAAATTACTTCTTGGTTTGGGTCCAAGAAATTTCACCTAAATGCTGAATCATGCATATTAATGAGTAAGTGGGCCGGGCTTAATGTTAAAATATTGAAATGCTCATATTTTAACAATCACATGTCTGTTTTGTTTCATATTGGATATAATTATGATGATAGCTAGTGTGTACATGTTCATGATATAAAACATTGAATTTTATTATTATGCATAGTGGGCGGGGCTTAAAATGATTTTGCTGAAAAGAGCTTGGAATCACGATATATATATAAGAATGATAAACTGGATTCAAGTCATATGAATGATAAACTGGATTCAAGTCATATGAAGTACACAGATAGCCCATGGTCTGTGGATGTACCTGATTGGTTTTGGTGGTGATACCTTGCATATTAATTAGTAGGGGGGGCATAATGTAAATTTCTTCAAATATGATACATGAGCAACTGTATCTCTGTTTTGCATGACACTTGCTATGATAATGTTGTTGATTATTGTGTACATGCTAGTGTTGTCAATAGGTAGTCTTTTATTGATCTGCATGTTGGTCGTGGCTTATTAATATTATGGAACAAATATTTTATGATATGCAATGACATGACAGTTAATACAAAGTTTGCAAATCAAACAGCATATGAAAAAAAGCATCGTAACCACAAAACATTTTGGTTCTGGTTTGTTTTTTGTTTAATGAAAGCGCATTTTTTTTTCTTTCTAGAAGGGTTTTTTTTTTTTTCTACCAGCTTTTTTCTTTCTTTCTTTTTCTACCAGGTGTTCTTGTAGCCCCCCTAACTCCACATTGTCAGGATGGAGGCTAGGGTGGGGAGCTACATGGAATATTACACTTTATTAACAAAAACAGCAAATGCAAATAAAATTCAAAAGTTTTAAATCATGTTTTTAACTCAATAGCTCCAAATCACAAACAGTTGCAACTTTACTCAACAGAATTATAAAATCAAGTGAACTTTACTGTATTATAAAACCAAGTGAAAACACTTACATAAGGGGAGAAAGTAGGGAATTGGCTGGTCAGTGAAGGATAGGTCAACCACAAGTATGTTTCTTTGTATAGTGAGTAAAGTACATTGTAAGAGTATCATTATGATCCATATAAGAAATAAGATAGGCGAATGAGGAAATCATTTGCATGAATGAATAAGTATATCACTAGGAGGAGTAATCCACTGAATACTAATGCTGCTAGGATATAAACTGGTAAATAACTGTATGGTTAAAAGGACATAACGAGAAAAGATCAAGATGGGTTGTGAGTTGGAAAATATCTCTTACATTTTTTCTACAAGCTTTTTTTTCTTCTATGAAATTGTGTTATCTCGCTACAAATGCAGAATTATGAACAGTTTATAGAAGCTGATTCTCTGGCATAAAACGTAATAAAAGAGTGCCACCAACTGACTTGCAAAAAGTTGTATGCATTCCTATTGGTCAAATAAACCAAAACATTGAAACATAGAATAAAAGAACAAAGCAAAACATTTCCTTTCATTTGGATTCAGAGTAGCTTGTATAATAACAATAGAGCGCCACCAACACGGATGACATCATACCTTTCTGGCTTCTGATTGATCAATGGGATTCAAGAAAGAGAAAAATTCATTTTGACATTTGTTTGTACGTCCATACTTGTTTGTCAATTGTTATCTGTCCATGCGATTTTTTAACCCTCAACAAACTCTGGGAGGGACCTTATCCCTCATGAAAATATTTTCCCCCTAAGAACTGACTGACTAACAAACAATAGGAAAATGGTCGTATATAAACCAATTCCTCTAAAAAGGGGAGATGGTTGTGTGATAAAATTCGAGAAGCCTATACAAACCACAACCAATCAGAAGACAGCATGAAGTATATGCAAATGAGCTATCACTTGATAGCAATGCTGGCTTCTGATTGCAGTCGGCTGTATAAGCTGCTCTCACTACTATTATCCTCTTTCAAGATGAACATGCTCAGTTAGCGACCAAGCTGACTAGCCCAGCTAGGGACCAAGCTCACTAGCCCAGTTAGGGACCAAGCCCACTAGCTCATCTAGGGATCAAGCTCACTAGCCCAGTTAGGGACCAAGCTCACTAGCTCAGCTAGGGACCAAGCTCACTAGCTCAGCTAGGGATCAAGCTCACTAGCTGAGCTAGGGACCAAGCTCACTAGCTCAGCTAGGGACCAAGCTTAGCTAGGAACCAAGCTCAGCTAGGGACCAAGCTCACTAGCTCAGCTAGGGACCAAGCTCACTAGCTCAGCAAAGGACCAAGCTCACTAGCTTAGCTAGGGACCAAGTTTACTAGCTCAGCTTGGGACCAAGCTCACTAGCTCAGCTAGGGACCAAGCTCACTAGCTCCCAAGCTCACTAGCTCAGCTAGGGACCCAATCTCACTAGCTCAGCTAGGGACCAAGCTCACTAGCTCAACTAGGGACCAAGCTCACTAGCTCAGCAAAGGACCAAGCTCACTAGCTTAGCTAGGGACCAAGTTTACTAGCTCAGCTTGGGACCAAGCTCACTAGCTCAGCTAGGAACCAAGCTCACTAGCTCCCAAGCTCACTAGCTCCCAAGCTCACTAGCTCCCAAGCTCACTAGCTCCCAAGCTCACTAGCTCCCAAGCTCACTAGCTCCCAAGCTCACTAGCTCCCAAGCTCACTAGCTCCCAAGCTCACTAGCTCCCAAGCTCACTAGCTCCCAAGCTCACTAGCTCCCACTAGCTCACTAGCTCCCAAGCTCACTAGCTCTCACTAGCCCCAAGCTCACTAGCTCCCAAGCTCACTAGCTCACTAGCTCCCAAGCTCACTAGCTCCCAAGCTCACTAGCTCCCAAGCTCACTAGCTCCCAAGCTCACTAGCTCCCAAGCTCACTAGCTCCCAAGCTCACTAGCTCCCAAGCTCACTAGCTCCCAAGCTCACTAGCTCACTAGCTCCCAAGCTCACTAGCTCCCAAGCTCACTAGCTCTCACTAGCTCCCAAGCTCCCAAGCTCACTAGCTCCCAAGCTCACTAGCTCCCAAGCTCACTAGCTCCCAAGCTCACTAGCTCAGCTAGGGACCAAGCTCACTTGCTCAGCTAGGGACCAAGCTTACTAGCTCAGCTAAGGACCCAATCTCACTAGCTCAGCTAGGGACCAAGCTCACTAGCTCAGCTAGGGACCAAGCTCACTAGCTCAGCAAAGGACCAAGCTCACTAGCTTAGCTAGGGACCAAGCTCACTAGCTCAGCTTGGGACCAAGCTCATTAGCTTAGCTAGGGACCAAGCTCAATAGCTTCCAAGCTCACTAGCTCAGCTAGGGACCAAGCTCACTAGCTCAGCTAGGGACCGAGCGTACTAGCTCAGCTACTGTAGGGGCCATCTCTGAAATCAATGTGTACAAAGAATGTCAGCAGCCTCCTTCAGCACAAACATCCATGTTCTGGGGTAATTAGGTCTTCAGTTTGAATCAAAGCTTGAAAGTCATTTTATGGGATATTTGGCCACTTACCTGATTTTCAATTCATATTTTAATAATGGTCTTCGGTGTCTTCTTTTTCCTGTAGGTCTCACATATTCTTTTAAGAAAGTTCAAAGAAGTGAACTATGAAATTAGGGTATTGCCATATTTATCACTCTTGGTTTCACCAGAGATGCGAGAAATTATGGTCTCGTCAGAAAATAAACACTTTTCCTTTTTTCTCTTATTGTACATATAACAAACGTTAATTTACTTTTCATAAGTTTTGATTGATATTTTGGCAGTAATTAAAAAAAAATGCCCAAATTATATAAAGGCACTTGCTTTGAATACTTGTCTAGAAAGAAAACAGTGTAACCAGGTCATGTTGCTTCTTAATGACATCGATTCTCACATCATGTGATCTGTTAAAGTTACTTACATTCTAATTCAGAAATCTAGAGCACCGTCACCCATCATTGAAAAGAACAGGATGAGAGAACTGGAAACAACATTGCAATATCTTTCGCATAATAAGGCTTGAGAATATCAACAACAAATGCTATCAATTTTGACTGATTTTGGATAAGATACATTTTGATTTTGGATATTATACATGTCTTTTATTAATTTGTTTTGTTTTATTATACATGTCTTTTATTCATTTGTTTTATACATTTGTTTCATGTTTTATTATAAATTTAGGACAATTCAATATTTATTTGATTGTTGAATTATATTAACATGGAGACAGCAGGCTGTTAACTTTTTTTCATTTTGTATCAAACGTTGTTATGCTCAGCGTTATGAGACGAAGTGTTATTTCATTTCATAGTCCTGATTATGAATGAGATGAAAATAATCAAATGAATGGAAGTTATCCGAAGTAGCCTAGAGAAGGAATTCTTTAAAACAGTTGCACATATGGAGACAATTAATAGCAAGTTTCTCAGAAATGGTCATTTAACCATTGCAGTCTCAATGACTGTTTTTTGGTCATAAACTCATGATTCTCTGAAGTGACTTTTGAAGCCAAAGTTAGTGAATAATCAGACATCAGAAACAAGGAATGAACATTTCAAGATAACACCCTCTACATACCTAGTTATTGTTTAAAGCATAGCAGTATGGTAATCCTGTTATTGTATAATGCATAGCCGTATGGTAATCCTGTTATTGTGTAATGCAAAGCAGTATGGTAATCCTGTTATTGTGTAATGCATAGCCGTATGGTAATCCTGTTATTGTGTAATGCAAAGCAGTATGGTAATCCTGTTATTGTGTAATGCATAGCAGTATGGTAATCCTGTAATTGTATAATGCATATAGCAGTATGGTAATCCTGTTATTGTGTAATGCATAACAGTATGGTAATCCTGTTATTGTGTAATGCAAAGCAGTATGGTAATCCTGTTATTGTGTAATGCATAGCAGTATGGTAATCCTGTAATTGTATAATGCATATAGCAGTATGGTAATCCTGTTATTGTGTAATGCATAGCAGTATGGCAATCCTGTTATTGTATAATGCATAGCAGTATGGTAATCCTGTTATTGTGTAATGCAAAGCAGTATGGTAATCCTGTTATTGTGTAATGCATAGCAGTATGGTAATCCTGTAATTGTATAATGCATAGCAGTATGGTAATCCTGTAATTGTATAATGCATAGCCGTATGGTAATCCTGTTATTGTGTAATGCAAAGTAGTATGGTAATCCTGTTATTGTGTAATGCATAGCAGTATGGTAATCCTGTAATTGTATAATGCATATAGCAGTATGGTAATCCTGTTATTGTATAATGCATAACAGTATGGTAATCCTGTTATTGTGTAATGCAAAGCAGTATGGTAATCCTGTTATTGTGTAATGCATAGCAGTATGGTAATCCTGTAATTGTATAATGCATATAGCAGTATGGTAATCCTGTTATTGTGTAATGCATAGCAGTATGGCAATCCTGTTATTGTGTAATGCAAAACAGTATGGTAATCCTGTTATTGTGTAATGTATAGCAGTATGGTAATCCGTTATTGTGTAATGCAAAGCAGTATGGTAATCCTGTTATTGTGTAATGCATAGCAGTATGGTAATCCTGTTATTATGTAATGCAAAACAGTATGGCAATCCTGTTATTGTGTAATGCAAAATAGTATGGCAATCCTGTTATTGTGTAATGCATAGCAGTATGGTAATCCTGTTATTGTGTAATGCAAAGCAGTATGGTAATCCTGTTATTGTATAATGCAAAGCAGTATGGTAATCCTGTTATTGTATAATGCATAGCAGTATGGTAATTCTGTTATTGTATAATGCAAAGCAGTATGGTAATCCTGTTATTGTATAATGCGTAGCAGTATGGTAATCCTGTTATTGTATAATGCAAAGCAGTATGGTAATCCTGTTATTGTATAATGCATAACAGTATGGCAATCCCGTTATTGTGTAATGCATAGCAGTATGGTAATCCTGTTATTGTATAATGCATAACAGTATGGTAATCCTGTTATTGTGTAATGCAAAGCAGTATGGTAATCCTGTTATTGTGTAATGCATAGCAGTATGGTGATCCTGTCATTGTATAATGCAAAGCAGTATGGTAATCCTGTTATTGTGTAATGCATAGCAGTATGGTGATCCTGTCATTGTGAAATGCAAAGCAGTATGGTGATCCTGTCATTGTGTAATGCAAAGCAGTATGGTAATCCTGTTATTGTGTAATGCATAGCAGTATGGTAACCCTGTTATTGTATAATACATAGCAGTATGGTAATCCTGTTATTGTATAATACATAGCAGTATGGTAATCCTGTCAATGTGTAATGCAAAGCAGTATGGTAATCCTGTTATTGTGTAATGCATAGCAGTATGGTGATCCTGTCATTGTATAATGCAAAGCAGTATGGTAATCCTGTTATTGTGTAATGCATAGCAGTATGGTGATCCTGTCATTGTGAAATGCAAAGCAGTATGGTGATCCTGTCATTGTGTAATGCAAAGCAGTATGGTAACCCTGTTATTGTATAATACATAGCAGTATGGTAATCCTGTTATTGTATAATACATAGCAGTATGGTAATCCTGTCAATGTGTAATGCATAGCAGTATGGTAATCCTGTTATTGTATAATGCATAACAGTATGGTAATCCTGTAATTGTTAATGCATAGCAGTATGGTAATCCTGTCAATGTGTAATGCATAGCAGTATGGTAATCCTGTTATTGTGTAATGCATAGCAGTATGGTGATCCTGTTATTGTATAATGCATAACAGTATGGTAATCCCGTTATTGTGTAATGCAAAGCAGTATGGCAATCCTGTTATTGTATAATGCGTAGCAGTATGGTAATTCTGTTATTGTATAATGCATAACAGTATGGCAATCCCGTTATTGTGTAATGCAAAGCAGTATGGTAATCCTGTCATTGTGTAATGCATAACAGTATGGCAATCCCGTTATTGTGTAATGCAAAGCAGTATGGTAATCCTGTTATTGTATAATGCATAACAGTATGGTAATTCTGTTATTGTGTAATGCATAGCAGTATGGTAATCCTGTAATTGTGTAATGCATAGCCGTATGGTAATCCTGTTATTGTATAATGCATAACAGTATGGTAATCCTGTAATTGTTAATGCATAACAGTATGGTAATCCTGTAATTGTTAATGCATAGCAGTATGGTAATCCTGTTATTGTGTAATGCAAAGCAGTATGGTAATCCTGTAATTGTTAATGCATAGCAGTATGGTAATCCTGTTATTGTGTAATGCATAGCAGTATGGTAATCCTGTTATTGTGTAATGCATAGCCGTATGGTAATCCTGTTATTGTATAATGCATAACAGTATGGTAATCCTGTTATTGTATAATGCATAACAGTATGGTAATCCTGTAATTGTTAATGCATAGCAGTATGGTAATCCTGTTATTGTATAATGCAAAGCAGTATGGTAATCCTGTTATTGTATAATGCATAGCAGTATGGTAATCCTGTTATTGTATAATGCATAACAGTATGGTAATCCTGTTATTGTATAATGCAAAGCAGTATATTGTATAATGCATAGTATGGTAATTCTGTTATTGTGTAATGCATAGCAGTATGGTAATCCTGTTATTGTATAATGCATAGCAGTATGGTAATCCTGTTATTGTATAATGCATAGCAGTATGGTAATCCTGTTATTGTATAATGCATAGCAGTATGGTAATCCTGTTATTGTATAATGCAAAGCAGTATGGTAATCCTGTTATTGTATAATGCATAACAGTATGGTAATCCTGTTATTGTATAATGCAAAGCAGTATATTGTATAATGCATAGCAGTATGGTAATTCTGTTATTGTGTAATGCATAGCAGTATGGTAATCCTGTTATTGTATAATGCATAACAGTATGGTAATCCTGTTATTGTATAATGCATAGCAGTATGGTAATCCTGTTATTGTATAATGCAAAGCAGTATGGTAATCCTGTTATTGTATAATGCATAACAGTATGGTAATCCTGTTATTGTATAATGCAAAGCAGTATATTTGTATAATGCATAGCAGTATGGTAATCCTGTTATTGTATAATGCATTGTGTAATGCATAGCAGTATGGCAATCCTGTTATTGTATAATGCATAACAGTATGGTAATCCCGTTATTGTGTAATGCAAAGCAGTATGGTAATCCTGTTATTGTATAATGCAAAGCAGTATATTGTATAATGCATAGCAGTATGGTAATCCTGTTATTGTGTAATGCATAGCAGTATGGCAATCCTGTTATTGTATAATGCATAACAGTATGGCAATCCCGTTATTGTGTAATGCATAGCAGTATGGTAATCCTGTTATTGTATAATGCATAACAGTATGGTAATCCTGTAATTGTTAATGCAAAGCAGTATGGTAATCCTGTAATTGTATAATGCATAGCAGTATGGTATTCCTGTTATTGTATAATGCGTAGCAGTATGGTAATCCTGTTATTGTATAATGAATAGCAGTATGGTAATCTTGTTTGCATGCAACAGCATATTATACAGCAACCAAAGGTTAAAGCAAACGGGCCATCTTGCTCGGAAATATTGTTTATTTATTTCTTGCTTTTTTTATTTCATATAAAGCATCATTGATCTTAAGTGCATTGTACATGTAAGATAATCTATGAGGAATAGACACGTAAGAAAAGCAAATAACAAGTCAATTAAGTCAGTATTCCACAATTTCTGTGATCAAAACTAATATTTGTGAAAATAATGCAATGCAGTTACAGGGTAGCCAAACACTCTGATGGTGTAAGTTACCTGCAATCCTATTTGTATTATTCAACTGTAATCATGAGGTTTGCAGTTACAAAGGTTTTTCTGATATGATGGAAATTCTTATGGAATATTAACATGTAATCATAGTTACATATAATCATATTTACATATAATCATATTTACATATAATCATATTTACATATAATCATATTTATATATAATCATATTTACATATAATCATATTTACATAATTATATTTACATATAATCATATTTACATAATCATATTTAAATATAATCATATTTACTTGATTTTTGCGTCATTCATTGGATTTACGTGTGGACTGGACTGTTTGTGTGATTTTTTTCTTTCTTACTTTGAGTAAAGTATTGACAAAATGGTATCAAAAGAAAAACTACACTGTGTTGTTTTGTGGATCAAGATAATGATGGTAGGTGCCAGTATATCTTGCCTCTCTGACTGGGGGAAGCTATGTACAACATTTTGGGAAATATGTATTAATGTTAGAAATGTTGTTAAAATGACTTAATTTCAACATTTTGGGTTGACTGAAGTGTTTATTCTGTTAATTCTGCAGTTATTGTCTTATCAATGAGGATGATTCAGCAAATGGTGTAGCCTTGGGGTCATAGGGGAGGTACACCACAAAGTCTGGGGACAAAGGGGAGGTACACCACAAAGTCTGAGGACATAGGGGAGGTACACCACAAAGTCTGAGGACTTAGGGGAGGTATACCACAAAGTCTGGGGATGTAGGGGAGGTACACCACAAAGTCTGGGGTCATAGGGGAGGTACACCACAAAGTCTGGGGACATAGGGGAGGTATACCACAAAGTCTGGGGACATAGGGGAGGTATACCACAAAGTCTGGGGACATAGGGGAGGTATACCACAAAGTCTGAGGACATAGGGGAGGTATACCACAAAGTCTGGGGACATAGGGGAGGTATACCACAAAGTCTGAGGACATAGGGGAGGTACACCACAAAGTCTGGGGACATAGGGGAGGTATACCACAAAGTCTGAGGACATAGGGGAGGTATACCACAAAGTCTGGGGGCATAGGGGAGGTATACCACAAAGTCTGAGGACATAGGGGAGGTATACCACAAAGTCTGGGGACATAGGGGAGGTATACCACAAAGTCTGGGGGCATAGGGGAGGTATACCACAACGTCTGGGGGCATAGGGGAGTATACTCTGAGGACATAGGGGAGGTATACCACAAAGTCTGGGGACATAGGGGAGGTATACCACAAAGTCTGAGGACATAGGGAGGTATACCACAAAGTCTGGGGACATAGGGAGGTATACCACAAAGTCTGAGGACATAGGGAGGTATACCACAAAGTCTGGGGACATAGGGGAGGTATACCACAAAGTCTGAGGACATAGGGGAGGTATACCACAAAGTCTGGGGACATAGGGAGGTATACCACAAAGTCTGGGGGCATAGGGGAGGTATACCACAACGTCTGGGGGCATAGGGGAGGTATACCACAAAGTCTGAGGACATAGGGGAGGTATACCACAAAGTCTGAGGACATAGGGGAGGTATACCACAAAGTCTGGGGACATAGGGGAGGTATACCACAAAGTCTGAGGACATAGGGGAGGTATACCACAAAGTCTGGGGGCATAGGGGAGGTATACCACAAAGTCTGGGGGCATAGGGGAGGTATACCACAAAGTCTGAGGACATAGGGGAGGTATACCACAAAGTCTGAGGACATAGGGGAGGTATACCACAAAGTCTGGGGACATAGGGGAGGTATACCACAAAGTCTGAGGACATAGGGGAGGTATACCACAAAGTCTGGGGGCATAGGGGGTACACAAAGTATGAGGACATAGGGGAGGTACACCACAAAGTCTGAGGACATAGGGGAGGTATACCACAAAGTCTGAGGACATAGGGGAGGTATACCACAAAGTCTGAGGACATAGGGGAGGTATACCACAAAGTCTGGGGGCATAGGGGAGGTACACCACAAAGCTCTGCAATATTCAAATCCTTCAAGTGATATCAAGAAATCTGTTGTTTTATCACATGTCACCTAATCTCATATTTGATTGGTCATTCATCTCAGAATTTATTATCTGTGAATCACCACATGGGCTCATCAGGCCTAGTCATCTCAGAATTCATTATCTGTAAATCACCACATGGGCTCATCCGGCCCAGTCCAACCATCATTGTGACATCTGAATCCTCATTTGGACATTTTGGAGGTGTTTTTGAGAATAAGGTTTGAGGTCCTTTCTCAGTGTCTGCACCATTAAGTTTGAGAGGTGTTGATTAATGGAGTAACACTTTTCTCTGATCAGTCTTTGCTGCATATGAAGGAGTAAAGTCAACTTCCTAGTAATTATTGTTGGGAGCTGTGGACACTAGTCACAGATTAGAGGAGCTTCATTTAGCCAGTGATAAAGCACACCAACCCTGCTGGCATCTATATCATACAAATCAGGTTTAGAATTTGGGGTTGATTGTCTTCTACATCAGGGACCGCGGAGCAATCTTTGAAGTGGGGGGCTGAAGAAGGCAAAAATAAAATGCATCATCACATTCATATTTGTACACTACCTCCCAATTATATTGGTAGGCATAGACGTAGCAAGGGTAATCTTTGGGGGTGAAGAGGATGGTGTAAATTAAGTTCTGTTGTTTGGTGCTAATTTTGCTCATTTTTATGCTAGTATTTTCGTCAACTGTTAGGAAATTTTGCTCATTTTCGGAAAATTTTGTTCATTTATGGACAATTTTCCCAAATTTTTGGAAAATTTCCTACATTTTTATACAATTTTTTTGGGATTTAAAGGGATTTTTTAACAAATTTCAAATAATTATATCCCAAATTTTCTTCCTTTTCATTCATCGACAATTTTGGGGAAATTTTGTTCATTTTGGGGCCATTTTCTTCTATTTTGGGAAATTTCCTACATTTTTAGAAAAGTTTTTTGATTTTGAAGAAATATTTAACAAATTTTAAATAAGTCTGCTATTTTTTTTTTCATTTTACCTACACTCATCAGAAAATATGGGATAGTTTGCTCATTATGGGGCCATTTTCCTCTATTTTGGGGAAATTTCCTTCATTTTTAGACAATTATTTTCATTTCATTTTAGGGAAATTTTGTTCATTTGTAAGGCAATTTTCTTCACTTTTAATGATAATTTTTGTCAATTTTGGAGAAATTGTTAAGAAATTTGACCAACATTTTAAATAATTTTATCAAATTTTCCTTCAATTTTATGTTAATAATTTTCCAATTTTACCTCCCATATGGGAAAACCAGGAAGCTGAATTCCTCTCAGGCCATATTTTTGGCCCAGCAAAAAAGTGGGACTGCCCCCCTGGGGTCCTTGTACTTGTTGCTCTACCCTTACAGAAAAGACTAGCTAACAATAAGCTTGCACCACACTACTTTTGCAAGCTAGCAACTAGCTTGCTGCTAGCTTGCGGCTAGCTTGCCGCAAGGTAGTATTTGGAACAATTGCCTTGCGCTAACCTTTGCAACCTTGCTAGCTTAGCTAAAATCTTGCAACCTTGCACTAGATTGCTAGCTAACATCTTGCTAGCTAACATCTTGCAACCTTGCGCTAGCTTGCTAGCTAACATCTTGCAGCCTTGCGCTAGCTTGCTAGCTAACATCTTGCAACCTTGCACTAGCTTGCTAGCTAACATCTTGCTAGCTAACATCTTGCAAGCTAACATCTTGCAACCTTGCGCTAGCTTGCTAGCTAACATCTTGCAGCCTTGCGCTAGCTTGCTAGCTAACATCTTGCAACCTTGCACTAGCTTGCTAGCTAACATCTTGCTAGCTAACATCTTGCAACCTTGCACTAGCTTGCTAGCTAATATCTTGCAGCCTTGCGCTAGCTTGCTAGCTAACATCTTGCAACCTTGCACTAGCTTGCTAGGTAACATCTTGCTAGCTAACATCTTGCAACCTTGCACTAGCTTGCTAGCTAACATCTTGCAACCTTGCGCTAGCTCGCTAGCTAACATCTTGCAACCTTGCACTAGCTCGCTAGCTAACATCTTGCACTAGCTTGCTAGCTAACTTGCAACCTTGCGCTAGCTCGCTAGCTAACATCTTGCAACCTTGCACTAGCTTGCTAGCTAACATCTTGCAACCTTGCACTAGCTTGCTAGCTAACATCTTGTAAACTTGCACTAGCTCGCTAGCTAACATCTTGCAACCTTGCACTAGCTTGCTAGCTAACATCTTGCAACCTTGCGCTAGCTTGCTAGCTAACATCTTGCAACTAGCTTGCTAACAACTTGCAACCTTGCGCTAACGCTAGCTAACATCTTGCAACCTTGCACTAGCTTGCTAGCTAACATCTTGCAACCTTGTACTAGCTTGCTAGCTAACATCTTGCAACCTTGCGCTAGCTCGCTAGCTAACATCTTGCAACCTTGCACTAGCTCGCTAGCTAACATCTTGCAACCTTGCACTAGCTTGCTAGCTAACATCTTGCAACCTTGCGCTAGCTCGCCAGCTAACATCTTGTAACCTTGCACTAGCTTGCTAGCTAACATCTTGCAACCTTGCACTAGCTTGCTAGCTAACATCTTGCAACCTTGCGCTAGCTTGCTAGCTAACATCTTGCAACCTTGCACTAGCTCGCTAGCTAATACCTTGCAGCCTTGTGCGCTAGCTTGCTAGCTAACATCTTGCAACCTCGCACTAGCTTGCTAGCTAACATCTTGCTAGCTAACATCTTGCAGCCTTGTGCTAGCTTGCTAGCTAACATCTTGCAACCTCGCACTAGCTTGCTAGCTAACATCTTGCTAGCTAACATCTTGCAACTTTGCACTAGCTTGCTAGCTAACATCTTGCAACCTTGTGCTAGCTCGCTAGCTAACATCTTACAACCTTGCACTAGCTCGCTAGCTAACATCTTGCAGCCTTGCACTAGCTTACTAGCTAACATCTTGCAAGCTAGCAGATAGCTTGCTAGCTATTAACATTCCGCAAGCTTGCAGCTGTCCGCTAGCTTACAAATTGTTAGCTTGCAAGCTTGCGCAAGGTTGCAATTAATCCAAATACTACCTTGCGCAAGCTTGCGCAAGCTAACATTTTGCATAAGCTATTCTAGCGCAAGCTAACATTTTGCATAAGCTATTCGCTCGATTGCAAATTGCATGCTTGCGAATTGTTAGCTTCCAAGGTATTATTTTGCATCAGCTAGTTGTTAGCTTACAAAGTTTCCCAACTACTAGCTTGCGGAAAGTTAGTTTGTAGGTAGTTTAGTAGTCCATAAAACTAATGTGCTGATAGCGCTGGTTTCCATGAATAGAGATTTCTTGCATTGATTGGGGCCCATATAATGGAGATTTCTTGCGTTGATTAGGATGTATGATGGAGATTTCTTGCGTTGATTGGGGCCCGTATGATGGAGCTTTTTTGGTCTTATTCAATTAGGTTGGTCGAGGATTGAAAAGCATAGGGAATTATATAGGTTTTTTCTTTGTAATGTCATTAAAATTACATATAGTTTGCATAATTATAATAATTTAGCTTACCGCTCCCTTTTCTGGGTATGGAGATTGAGGCTTCTCTAAGCAAATTCTTCCATCTCTTTCTGTCTCTTGCTACTACTGCAGCTTCTCCCCAGCTATTTCATTTAAAACTATTTCTTTCTTTTCTGCCACTCTTCTTCATGTAGTCTTAGGTCTTCCTTCTTTCTTTTACCTTCTTGTGTCCAGGTGATAGATATTCTGGCATGTTTTCTTTGCCCTTTCTGAATACATGAACAAATTTATTAATAATAATAAATAATGATAATAAGGTTTTAAAATAAAAAACACTGTAAAATGGTCAATTGTGAACTGATTTTGATGCAACTGTTTGCTAGTTTTATGTTTTACAGCACATTTTTAGCTCAACTATTTCAAGAATGGAGAGTTATTAGTTGTGTGTTAATAGTTGTGTGTGCATACTAATTAGCTTATTTGCATAACAATGAAAATATTTGTATCTATGATAATCTCTGAAATTACAGTGGATGTGGGGATTTTGTTTGCACAAATGATCATATATGTGAAGAGCATTGTCGTCACTAAATAATGAGATGAAGTGCGTATATCAATTAGGTTATTTGAATAACAATAGACTCATACAAAATTTGTAAAATTCATGAGCGCATAACTAAAGTTATGAATGATGTACATTCATGTAACTTGGCAAAGGGGTAGAGGACTTGGGTACTATTCAAATGAGCATGATTTGGGGTTGTGTGTACATACTAATTATGTTTTACAGCACATTTTTAGCTCAACTATTTAAAGAATGGAGAGTTAAAATAGTTGTATCTGCATGATATGTCAATTAAAATACTTGTAATGATTAAATCAAAGTGGGAGTGAGTATTTTGTTTTACACAAATGATTATATATGTGAACAGAATTGTCTACTCTCAATTGTGAAGTGTTGTGTGCATATTAACAGTATCCTGATATTAAGAAGGTTATTTGCATAACAATAGACTTTTGCATAATATATTTAACCTTAGATAATAATGTGGTACTTGCTACAGGAGTAGAGGGCATTGGTACTGTTCAGTTGAGCATGATTGGGAGATTATGTGTGCATGATAATTAGCCTATTTGCATAGCAATGAAAATATTTGTATATGTGGTATATCTTGAATTAAAGTGGGTATGATGATTTTGCTTAACCCTTACTCTACCAGCGCGGCGATATTATTGCCGTTTTGGGTGCCCCATCTTTGGCTCCGCCTCCCGAGCGCATTTTTATAAAAGTGCTGATAGAGTAAGGGTTAATCAACCTGCGACAAATGTGCCAACTTGAAAATATATGCAGCATGGTCCCGGTGGAAGGCCCAGCGGGTCACTGAAGGGAAACGGGCCCGACTCTGCTGCTTGGAAGACAGAGGACCCTTTAATAATCAGCCCTTGATTAACCCTTACTCTACCACACGGTGATATTATCGCCGTTTTGGGTGCCCCATTTTGGCTCCGCCTCCCGAGCACATTTTCAAAAAGTGCTGGTAGAGTAAGGGTTAATTAACCTGGACAAATGCGCCAACCCAGAAATATATGCAACATGATCACGGTGGAAGGCCCAGCGGGTCACTGAAGCGGAACAGGCCCGACTCTGCTGTTTGGAAGACAGGGGACCCTTTAATAATCAGCCCTTGATAACCCTTACTCTACCATGCGGCGATATTATTGGCGTTTTGGGTGCCCCATCTTTGGCTCCGCATCTCAAGCGCATTTTCAAAAAAGTGCTGGTAGAGTAAGGGTTAAACAAATATTTATACAGTATATATGAAGAGCATTGTTTACACTTAATGGTGAGGTATAGTGTACATTTGCTGCAATATGAGATCAAAAATATATGGCTTATGACTTACTAACTTCACATTTCTAATTTTGTTATGATATTGATATTCTTGGCATGAATAGCAATCAAAAATTTGTCTTGCCATAAATAAAGAAACTAATAAAAGTTTCCTCCTTCTAAAGAATGTTAAATTAGGGGTTTGAGAAATATAAACAATAAGCAGAATGTGGGGTAGAAGATGACATGATGACAAAGTAGCTGAAGGAATTAGGATGGGGTCATGTGGGACAGGGTGGAATTGTATATAGGGCAGGGTGCGGTGGGATGTTGGTCAGGATGTGTTGGCATGTTAGACAGTGGATTAGCATGTAGAACAGGGTGGATTGGCATGTGGAACAGGATGGGTTGGCATGTGGAACAGGGTGAGTTAGCATGTGGAGCAGGGTGGGTCGACATGTGGGACAGGGTGAAGTGGGATTTCATGGATTTCAGTTGTGATGGCATGTGGGTTATGAAAGTGGTAGAATGACATACAGTCTGGTTTTCAGGTGTGATTGCATGGAGTTTAGATGTGGTATGACATTTGGGACAAGTTAGGATGGAATGTGCGGTGAGGGAATTTGTATCGTATCCAATGTCTAGTTTGTCATACGATAAGCAATATTGTTTCGCATAATTTTGCTTTAATGTTATTGTACATTTTTCTACATTTTCCATGGTGCTTGACCTTGCTTGACACACATATTTTCTTAAATTGGAAGTTATATTACAATCCAGGATGTAGTTCTGGGAATATGTAGGGGTTGGGGAGGGTACAGGTTGGAATGGGGTTGAATAGCATTCTTTCATTGACATTGGCAAGTCAGGACCTCTCCTTTCTTTGTTATTCAATTAATAGAACTAAAAGAGGTGTTTAGTTATAAAGACTGCTAGGTTTTACATGTTTTCTGATTTACTGAGTAAGGTAACCTTTAGCTTTTTTGTCTTAAAATATCTTGGAAAACTCGAAGATATTTTGAAGCTTGTAGTGCAAATGAAAATGTAAGCGCATCTTAAAAAGCTCAAGTAATTTGAAATCATCTGTTCCTGCTACCCTATTTCTGTATATACTTCCCTCTATAAGCCCATTCTCTATATTAGCTTTGAATAGTCGAGCATACTGTCCTTCTGACAGTTCTAGTTTAAGTTCAAGTTGTCCGTACAGTCATATTGTTTCTTTCATGGAAGCAAACAATGGCAGCAGCCATGGTTGATTGCATTTCTCCTTATATCTGCCCTTTTACAATATCCTGGTAATGTCACATGGGTGCCACTCTAGGAGCTCTTAAGCTCCACTGCTTGCCTTTTGAATTTTCAAACTGAAGTTTGCTAAAAATGTGCAAGGTTCATTTATTTGTGAATCTGTTTAGAGTGGTGGTTTAAAAATAACCCAGAATTGATGATAATAATGAGAGGATGTCATGTCAAGGGTTTATAGGTGGTAGTTATGATACAACATGGTGTATGAAGAAAGAAGCAAAACTGTTTTTACAGTGAGTGGATAGAGTTTATACAGAAACACAATTGACACATTTCAACATTTTTATGTCAGTAAATTGTGACTTTTCTTTTTTCTGTGTTGCGGTAGGGTTTAGTATTGGCTTTGTTTACTGCATACAACTTTAACCAGGACTGTAATTTCTACCCCATTTTTGGCAGAATTTTAAGAAAATTTACAAGGTTGGGAGGCTGTCCTCTCCACTTTGTGGAGGAAATGTATGGCCCATGTCTCCCCCACCATGTGAAGGAGAATCATGGCCCATGTCTCCCCCACCGTGTGAAGGAGAATCATGGCCCATGTCTCCCCCACCGTGTGAAGGAGAATCACGGCCCTGCCTTGAAGGAACATTATATGGTCTGAAGGCTGAGAGGTAAGTCAACATTTTCAGATGATGCAATGATCTATCATCATCCTCTTTATTAAGCCTCCTTGCTGCATGATAAAGGTATTCACCAGGTCTAACACTCCATGGATGTATATTGATTGCTTCCGAGACAATTACAACATGCACCATGCATCATTTACCTCAATTGTTGGTATTATTATTTTTTTATTTAAAGAAAAGAAGTATGATTGATTATTACTTCACTTAGATTTGAAACAATTTTATTGAGAAGGAATGAAGGGAAATTTTCATCAAAACCTGATTTAATATTCCATAAAACATTCACTTCTTCTCCTCAATTTTGAGAGGGTATACTCCCAAGAGATTGAGTTGACAAAGTTAGTGGAGATAGAGAGAGTGAGGGAGAAGTGAAACATGTCTTATCATCTTACATTCTTTTTGGCTCAATAAAGGAGATAGAGAGAGTGAGGGAGAAGTGAAACAAGTCTTATCAACTTACATTCTTTTTGGCTCAATAAAGGAGATAGAGAGAGAGTGAGGGAGGTGTGAAACATGTCTTATCAACTTACATTCTTTTTGGCTCAATAAAGGAGACAGAAAGAGTGAGGGAGGGGTGAAACATGTCTTTTTAACTGACATTCTTTTTGGCTCAATAAAGGAGATAGAGAGAGTGGGGGAGGGGTGAAACATGTCTTATCAACTTACATTCTTTTTGGCTCAATAAAGGAGATAGAGAGAGTGAGGGAGGGGTGAAACGCGTCTTATTTACTGACATTCTTTTTGGCTCAATAAAGGAGATAGAGAGAGTGAGGGAGGGGTGAAACATGTCTTATTAACTGACATTCTTTTTGGCTCAATAAAGGAAATAGAGAGAGTGAGGGAGGGGTGAAACATGTCTTTTTAACTGACACTCTTTTTGGCTCAATAAAGGAGATAGAGAGAGTGAGGGAGGGGTGAAACATGTCTTATTAACTGACATTTGTTTTGGCTTAATAAAGGAGATAGAGAGAGTAAGGGAGGGGTGAAACATGTCTTATTAACTGACATTCTTTTTGGCTCAATAAAGGAGATAGAGAGAGTGAGGGAGGGGTGAAACATGTCTTATTAACTGACATTCTTTTTGGCTCAATAAAGGAAATAGAGAGAGTGAGGGAGGGGTGAAACATGTCTTTTTAACTGACACTCTTTTGGCTCAATAAAGGAGATAGAGAGAGTGGGGAGGGTGAAACATGTCTTATTAACTGACATTTGTTTTGGCTTAATAAAGGAGATAGAGAGAGTAAGGGAGGGGTGAAACATGTCTTTTTAACTGACATTCTTTTTGGCTCAATAATGGAGATAGAGAGAGTGAGGGAGGGGTGAAACATGTCTTTTTAACTGACATTCTTTTTGGCTCAAAGGAGATAGAGAGAGTGGGGAGGGGTGAAACATGTCTTTTTAACTGACATTCTTTTTGGCTCAATAAAGGAGATAGAGAGAGTGGGGAGGGGTGAAACTTGTCTTATTTACTGACACTCTTTTTGGCTCAAAGGAGATAGAGAGAGTGAGGGAGGGGTGAAACATGTCTTTTTAACTGACACTCTTTTTGGCTCAATAAAGGAGATAGAGAGAGTGAGGGAGGGGTGAAACATGTCTTTTTAACTGACACTCTTTTTGGCTCAATAAAGGAGATAGAGAGAGTGAGGGAGGGGTGAAACATGTCTTATTAACTGACATTTGTTTTGGCTCAATAAAGGAGATAGAGAGAGTAAGGGAGGGGTGAAACATGTCTTTTTAACTGACATTCTTTTTGGCTCAATAATGGAGATAGAGAGAGTGAGGGAGGGGTGAAACATGTCTTTTTAACTGACATTCTTTTTGGCTCAATAAAGGAGATAGAGAGAGTGGGGAGGGGTGAAACACGTCTTGTTAATTGACATTCTTTTTGGCTCAATAAAGGCGATAGAGAGAGTGAGGGAGGGGTGAAACACGTCTTGTTAATTGACATTCTTTTTGGCTCAATAAAGGAGATAGAGAGAGTGGGGAGGGGTGAAACACGTCTTGTTAATTGACATTCTTTTTGGCTCAATAAAGGAGATAGAGAGAGTGGGGAGGGGTGAAACATGTCTTTTTAACTGACATTCTTTTTGGCTCAATAAAGGAGATAGAGAGAGTGGGGAGGGGTGAAACACGTCTTGTTAATTGACATTCTTTTTGGCTCAATAAAGGAGATAGAGAGAGTGGGGAGGTGTGAAACACGTCTTGTTAATTGACATTCTTTTTGGCTCAATAAAGGAGATAGAGAGAGTGGGGAGGGGTGAAACATGTCTTTTTAACTGACATTCTTTTTGGCTCAATAAAGGAGATAGAGAGAGTGAGGGAGGGGTGAAACGCGTCTTATTTACTGACATTCTTTTTGGCTCAATAAAGGAGATAGAGAGAGTGGGGAGGTGTGAAACATATCTTATTAACTGACATTCTTTTTGGCTCAATAAAGGAGATAGAGAGAGTGGGGGAGGGGTGAAACATGTCTTATTTACTGACATTCTTTTTGGCTCAATAAAGGAGATAGAGAGAGAGTGAGGGAGGGGTGAAACTTGTCTTTTTAACTGACATTCGTTTTGGCTCAATAAAAGAGATAGAGAGAGTGGGGAGGTGTGAAACATATCTTATTAACGACATTCTTTTTGGCTCAATAAAGGAGATAGAGAGAGTGGGGGAGGGGTGAAACATGTCTTATTTACTGACATTCTTTTTTGGCTCAATAAAGGAGATAGAGAGAGAGTGGGGAGGGGTGAAACTTGTCTTTTAACTGACATTCTTTTTGGCTCAATAAAGGAGATAGAGAGAAAGTGTGGAGGGGTGAAACATGTCTTATTAACTGACATTCTTTTTGGCTCAATAAAGGAGATAGGGAGAGGGGTGAAACATGTCTTATTTACTGACATTCTTTTTGGCTCAATAAAGGAGATAGTTCGAGTGGAGGCTATAATATGAATAACCTACGCTATGCAGATGACACAGTACCTATAGCAGTCAGATGAAAAACTGCCATCTCTTCTGGATAATGTTGTAGAGGAAAGTGAAAAGAGAGGGCCGTCTCTAAATGTAAAGAAAACAGAATGTAGGGTGGTTTAAAAAAAAAATATAAACTTATTATGTAGAACACGAAGCCTAGGATAAATAATTAAACAAGTAAAACAGTTTAAGTACTTGGGCTACACACTAACTTCAGATCGTCGGTGCATTAACAAAGTTAGAAAACGCATTGCAGTTGCCAAAGACATGTTCACAAAAATGAATCCAATTCTGAAGAATAGAAATATTGGAATGGACACGAAAGTCTGTCTTGAAGGCATATGTATGGTCTACCCTTCTCTATGGCTGTGAATGCTGGACAATTACCAGTGACACCAAGAAAAGATTAGAAGCTACAGAAATGTGGTTCGTTAGGAAAATGTTGAAAATATTTTGAACAGAAAGGGAAACAAATGATGTTGTCCTGATAGCTTCAGGCATGGACAGGTCCCTACTTAATGCCATCAGAAGGAGACAGATGGAATTTTTCGGGCATGTTTACCGGGAGGGTGGGTTCGGAACAGCTTGCAGTGTGTAGGAAAATTTAGGACAAAGGAAGCAGAGGAAGGCAGCGAGTTAAGTATGTCCAAAGCTTAAACAACTGGGCAACCAACAACAGCCTTAGTAACAATAAGTTTATGCATTTAGCTCTAAACAGTTGTGACTGGAGGGCCATGATCGCCAATGTCTGTTCCAGACTCGACACCTAGAGAGAGAGAGGGGGAGATGTGAAACATCTTATTAACTGACATTTTTATTTGCTCATTAAAGGAGATAGAGAGAGTGGGGAGGGGTGAAACAGGTCTTATTAACTGACATTCTTTTTGGCTCATTAAAGGAGATAGAGAGAGTGGGGAGGGGTGAAACATGTCTTGTTAACTGACATTCTTTTTGGCTCAATAAAGGAGATAGAGAGAGTGGGGAGGGGTGAAACACGTCTTGTTAATTGACATTCTTTTTGGCTCAATAAAGGAGATAAAAAGAGTGGGGAGGGGTGAAACACGTCTTGTTAACATTCTTTTTGGCTCAATAAAGGAGATAAAAAGAGTGGGGAGGGGTGAAACACGTCTTGTTAACTGACATGCTTTTTGGCTCAATAATGAAGATAGGGAGAGTGGGGAAGTAGTGAATGCATTTTTCAAAAATGAGACCTCTGTTGAATTAGGGAAAAAGATGCCCTCATGAGCTCTTTTGGTTGAGGTATAACTACCCAAACCCATCATTCAGACAATGTAACATGGTATGCACAATTCACATATCTATATTTATACCAGCCATTTAATGATTAAAACAGACACCCACCCTTCTCGTGTGGGAATATGTAATCAATGGATGTAAAAGTTTTCTTGAGGACAGACATTTGTTTCAATTACTGTAATCATACCACTCATTAGTACTTGGCCATTTTTGTACTGTGAGGTTAAATACCAGTTTTTCATGCTAAATAACACAAGTTAATTTACAATAGATGAATTGGTGAATACTATACAATTCCAAGTTTGGTCAAAACACTTTAACAAATACTGGCAAACCAATCAATAACTACCCCACAAAGTCATGACTACAGTTTGTTGCCGGTTTTTGGTGATATATTAAGCTGTTTCCTCACTATTTGGCGCCTCTTCAATGGCCACCTTTTTAAATTTAATGGTAATTGCAAAATTATTATTATTTAAGTGTTGGTTTCACGAACCCAAAGAATGCACCATGCTTGCAGTTCCATATTCATAAATGCAGCAAATTCATTGGACACACGTATTTAGCTTTGCCCATTTGCTAAGCCCATTAGCTTTGTACATATTACGCACACAGGGCATTTGTTTGCCGTGTCCTTCTAGCTACTGCATCGGATTGGTCAACGTGTTTCTTCTCTCAGTTGCTGGGTATTCGTGTTCTTTATGAATTGAACTCTGTTGTGTGTATCCAAATCAAGTAAATAGCTGTTATTCAACATTGCTTTATGTATCACAATGAATATATTATAATTATCAGAATCAGTGATACAAGCTTTAGGCCTACTGATGTTCCATGGGAGTTTGTTTGCCAACCTACATGCAACTACTGGCATCAGTTGTGAGGCTACATACATTTAATGGAAAGGGTGGGGAGCTACATTCAGCATTGGCATTTTTTTTGAAGGGGGGGGGGCAAACTATATTCAGCATTGAGTGCTGGATCTAGGGAGTGGTTGATGTTCAAAAAGTGTCCATCTGGTGTCAAAAAATTACTGAGAATAAAAAACAACCCTTTTTATCTTACTTCTTTAAGCCTGCTAAGAGCCTCTGACATTCAGCTATACTTCTTGCTTAAAGCTTTGGAAAGTATAAATGTCATGGAGATAGAATTTCATGTATACAGTGGGTGACTAGCAACATTCTGTGTTTATCAAAGTACATTTTAAACTGTTGGATGGAACAGATCATTGGCAACATCATATGCACAAAAATTGTACCCCTTGGCCCCCAGCCCCTGTCCACCCTGTTACCCTTGCCCCTGACACCCTACTACCCCTTTCTCTGATACCCTGCTACCTCTTGCCCCTGACACCTCTTGCCCCTGTCATCTAGCTACTCATTGCCCTTGACACCCTACTACCCCTTCCCTGACACCTTGCTACCTCTTTCCCCTGACACCATGCTACCCCTTGCCCCTGACACCATGCTTCCCTTGCCCCTGACACCATGCTACCCCTTGCTCCTGACACCTCTTGCTCCTGTTACCTAGCTACTCATTGCCCTTACCACCCTGCTACCCCTTGCCCCTGACACCCCACTACCCCTGACACCCTGCTGATACACTGATGCTTTTTGCCCCTGACACATAGCCACCCCTTACCCCTGCTACCCCTTGCCCCTGACAACCAGCTACCCCTTGCCCCTGATACCCTGCTACCCCCTTTCCCTTGCCCTTCTACCCCTGACTTCCTGCTGCCCCTTGCCCCTGCTTCCCCTTGCCCCTGACTCCTTGCTTCCCCTTGCCCTGCTACCTCTGACTCCCTGCTACCCCTTGCCCCTGACTTCCTGCTACCCTTGTCCCTGACACCCTTCTACTGACTGGCATGGCATATACATAGCAGTAGGGATGTAATTCTCTTTACCACTTCAAGGTGGGAGTTTTATTAGGTTTTGTTGAACATATTGTGACTTAATTGAAATGATTAGATGTACAGCTTAGTTGAGTGTATGTCATTTGGACTATTGCTCATGCCATATGTTGTCTTGGTGACTAGCTACATGTAAACATTGGCCCATGGGAGTCATTAGTTATCTTCTGGTTTGGCAATTGTTCACATTTGCACTTTCTATACAAAAAAATATTAGATTAATTTTGTATCAATTAAGTACAATGTAAAGAGCAAATATCTATTTAATAAACAATTATGGACATTTGGAGACAAGATTTCACGACTGACATTTTTTGATTTTTGGTGAGCATGCGAAGCATAATACGGACCGGGGTAATAGCGATTCTGGCCGTTCCACAGTTTTACCTGAGATTTCCTCAGAAATTATTATTATTATGTAGATGCTTATATAGCGCTTATATTGAGAACAAATCTAAGCGCTTTACATTATTGGGTAAAAAGGTGTATTTTCAATTGCTTCGTGAAATTGATAATGTCACTTGCAAATCTGATGTGGACAGGCAGCTCATTCCAGAGAGATGATCCAGTGACAGCAAAGTTGTAACGACTAACTTTGTTTGCTGCCATACTGTCTCCTTATCAGTGGGCCATTAAAGGCACACCTAAGAAATGTTAAAGTTTTTGAGAATTCCTCAGAATATGTTAAAGTTTCTTCATAGTTCTTCAAAAAGAGGTTAAAAGTTTCTTTAGATATCCTCATGGAAGACTGAAATTTCCTTATTAAATGTAGAGACTCTTAAGACAGGTTGAAGAATAGTTTCCTTAAAAAGTCTACAAAATATTTGGTATTTCCTTTGAAGATGACTAACTGTAAGATGATATGATTTCCCAAAATTCTACAAGGATCCTCAAGTGTCTCTCATAACACTGAAGGCTTAAAACCCTTAAACTTCTTCAAAATATTTGTGCACCAACAGCTGTATCAGGCATGATTATTAAACTATGCCTTTATCATTGTGTTCATTTGCATAAAGTTGCTACAGTTTATAAACTGACAAGACTTTTTTACTTAGTAAGCTCTGTCAGGGAGTGTGACATGATGTAACTGCATATGGACATAAGGAGGGATGGGACATGAATGGGGCCATGCGGGACATAGGATGTAATACATGTGGTATGCACCAAGGGCTATATCAAGCATGATTTTTGACTATGCCTTTTTTTTTCTTTCTTATTCAACAGTTCATTTGCATGTAAGTTATTGACTGACAGACTTTCATACATAGTGTGCTCAATCGAGGACTGATTGCTAGAACGAGACTTCTTATGGAGCCTATGCCATGTGAGACATGGGGTGGGATGCCATATGAAATAGGGTGGGATGCCATGTGTGATATATGGTATAATGCCTAGTGGGGACATGGGGTGTAATGCTATGGGATGGGATGTCATGTGGAACATGGGATGCCATGTGGGACATGGGGTGGGATGCCATGTGGGACATTGGGTGGGATGCCAAACGTAACACAAGAGTGACATAGGTTGGGATGCCATGTGCGACATAGGTTGGGATGCCATGTGCGACATAGGGTAGGAGGCTATGTGGGACGTAGGGTAGGTAGCCTATGTGGGACGTAGGGTAGGTAGCCATGAGGACATGAGATGTAATGCCATGTGGGACATAAAGTAGGATGTCATTGGGAGGGATACCGTGTGGAACATATGGTGGGATCCATTGTGGGACATAAAGTGGGAAGCCATGTGGGACATTTGATGGGAAGCCACTGATATGGCACCAGTGGCACAAGGTGGGATGACATGGGGGACACAGGGATGGATGCCATGTGGGACATAGGGAGGGATGCCATGTGGAACATGGTTGGATTAATGTGGGACATAGGATGGGATTCATGTGGGCATTGGGTGGGATGCCATGTGGGTCATAGGGTAGGATGCCATGTGGGTCATATGATGAAATGCCATGTGGGATATATGATGAAATGCCATGTGGGTCATTTGATGGGATGCCATGTGAGACACGGTGAAATGCCACGTGGGACATATGGTGGAATGCCATGTGGGACATGGTGGAATGCCCTGTAGGAGATATGGTGGAATGCCATTTGGAACAATTATGGGATTGGATGTTATGTGGGACATGGGGTGGGGATGCCATATGGGACATGGGATTGCCATTGTTTTTTTTGTTTTTACTTTAAAGACTGAGACTCGATCAGAATTGACACATGATTATGAAGAGAAATATGATGAATTATACCTAGCTAGGTAGGCACCCTCACATGGTATCCTTTAACGTATCACCTGCTTCATAAGCTGTACTCATTTAAGTTGATGCTACAACCACTATTACAGGCATAATTAAGGTAGACAGACAAGTTCTCAATTAACATTTCTCAACGAATGAAGTGTGAAGTGCAATTTGTTGTCATAGTGATGTATACTCTTCTTTCATAGTAGAGAGATGAATTCACGCTCTTAAAGGAGCACTAGACCGAAAAGTGAGGGCATATTTTGAGGGGTCCCCCGAAAAATTGAATGTTTATCTAGCACGCAAAGGTATGGTAATTTTCTGGTCAATAAGAATGTTTAAGTGACCTTTGCCCAAACGTTTTCTGTGGGCTAATGAGGCATGAAGTTTATCGATCTGTTGTGGATAATATATCTGTGAAATTTGCAAAACCGAGCGCCTCCACATTTTGGTCTCCTTTAATTGGGAGTGCTCTTCATTGTATGTCATTGAAGATTGATGTTTGTCTCTACCCATACTGTAAAGTTTATGCCATAGTCACTGAATTTGGAAAAAATATCTTGCCTTTTATCTGCCTGTATGAGAGAGAACAGATTATAGGGATGTCACGTCCAGCTGTCACTCAGAAAGATTTATGGAAGATGTTAAAGTCTTACATCTAAAATAAACTGTTTGGGGTAGGACTGAGTGATAGGGCCCAGGTAGGGTAGGACTGAGTGACAGGGCCTGGGACAGGTAGGACTGAATGACAGGGGCCGGGTCGGGCAGGACTGAGTGACAGGCCAGGTCGGGTAGGACTGAGTGACAGGGGCTGGGTCAGATAGGACTGAGTGACAGGGGCTGGATTGGGTAGGACTGAGTGTATGACAGGGCCCGGGTCAGGTAGGACTGAGTGACAGGGCCCGGGTCGAGTAAGATGGAGTGTCAGGGCCTGGGTCGGATAGGGTTGAGTGACAGGGGTTGGGTCGGGTAGGACTGAGTGACAGGGGCCAGGTTGGGTGGGACAGAGTGACAGGCCCCGGGTTGGGTAGGACAAAGTGACAGTAACGTCTCACAGTAGTCTTCATTTAGGTGGCCAAAAGTTCTTCTTTTGCCATTGTATCCCCTGTCCTTAATGTTCTTATGATGCCATTGTGTCCCCTGCCCTTAATGTTCTTATGATGCCATTGTGTCCATCTGTCCTTAATGTTCTTATAATGCCATTGTGTCCCCTGCCCTTAATGTTCTAATGATGCCATTGTGTCCCTGCCCTTAATGTTCTTATGATGCTATTGTGTCCCCTGCCCTTAATGTTCCTATGAAGCCATTGTTTCCCCTGCCCTAAATGTTCTTATGATGCCATTGTGTCCCCTGCCCCTAATGTTCTTATGATGCCATTGTGTCCCCTGCCCTTAATGTTCTTATGATGCCATTGTGTCCCCTGCCCTTAATGTTCTTATGATGCCATTGTGTCCATCTGCCCTTAATGTTCTCATGATGCCATTGTGTCCCCTGCCCTTAATGTTTTTATGATGCCATTGTGTCCCCTACCCTTAATGTTTTTATGATGCCATTGTGTCCCCTGCCCTTAATGTTCTTATGATGCCATTGTGTCCCCTGCCCTTAATGTTCTTATAATGCCATTGTGTCCCCTGTCCTTAATGTTCTTATGATGCCATTGTGTCCCCTACCCTTAATGTTCTTATGATGCCATTGTGTCCCCTGCCCTTAATGTTCTTATAATGCCATTGTGTCCCCTGTCCTTAATGTTCTTATGATGCCATGGTGTCCCCTGCCCTTAATGTTCTTATGATGCCATTGTGTCCCCTGCCCTTAATGTTCTAATGATGCCATTGTGTCCCCTGCCCTTAATGTTCTTATGATGCCATTGTGTCCCTGCCCTTAATGTTCTTATGATGCCATTGTGTCCCCTGCCCTTAATGTTCTTATGATGCCATTGTGTCCATCTGCCCTAAATGTTCTAATGATGCCATTGTGTCCCCTGTCCTTAATGTTCTTATGATACCATTGTGTCCCCTGTCCTTAATGTTTTTATGATGCCATTGTGTCCATCTGATCTTAATGTTCTTATGATGCCATTGTGTCCCCTGCAGTGTTCGACAAATCGATCAAAATTCTACTTGCCCGTCGGGCAGTTAGTTGCTAAACTTTGGTTGCCTGGGAGTCAAAATAACTTGCCCGAAACACAAGTGGGGATTCCCCGATTGTATTTAGCACTTACACTATCGTTAATGCCAGGCCGCATGAAGAAAATATTTACTTTTTGTAAACGGTTACTTATCACGAATGTAATGATATATGGACTATTTGAGTGAATTGTCATGTATTAAACAACTGTTTGTGTCTTAATGTACATGAAATATTGTTCGAAATTGGTAAATAATCTTTGCAACAGAAAAAAGAAAATGGGAACCCTTACCGTAGCATCTGTGTTTCTTTCACTTGTGTCACTCATACACATACTGTACAGTAATTCTAGTTACATATACAGGGAGCAGAATTCTAACATGAAAATCAGATTATCAGACAAACACGTGTGTACCCACATTAAAAGAGTTTCAACTCCCGGAATGAACCAATCATGTCAACCGTTCCTAAAAACCCAAGCAAAATGTTTATGTATTTATGCATATAGGCCTAGTCTGCTGGCCAGGGCTTATGCTGATCACAAGTGAAAACAAATTACAACACGTGCGTGGTTCAGTGCACTGTTGTACAGCCTGCTGTTGTATGTACTGTATATACCGTATTGTACCGCGGGATATTAGCATTCCGTACTGAACTAACGTTATGCAATGCGTGAAAGATTGAAAACGTGTGTGATACAATAACATGTATGAACTACGAAGGTTATCGTATCGCTGAGGAATGTGACGGTAACATTTAAAAGTACCATAGTTTGCATCATATTTGAATTTTAAAGGGTCACTTTTAGGTGAAAAAGTAGTTGCCCGGCAGGCAGGTCACTTTGACAATCCACTTGCCCGGACATGAGTTTTGGTTGCCCCGGGCGTCCGGACAGGCGATTTGTCGAACGCTGGTCCCCTGCCTTTAATGTTCTTATGATGCCATTGTGTCCCCTGCCATTAATGTTCTTATGATGGCTTATGATGCCATTGTGTCCCCTGCCCTAAGTGTTCTTATGATGCCATTGTGTCCCAGCCCCTAATTCAGTCAATCCCCAATTTCGAGTTAATGAGGCATTTGACGTCATTCTCTTTAAAACAAGCCCCGACCACTTGATCGTTTTTGACGAGTTATTATTTAATTTTGGTTCAGGTACCTCAACTTCAATGGGGGCCATAAAATGAAATCCATTCCGAGCAGGGTTGTTTTTGTGTTGATCTTGGAAATAACAATTTTAGGTATATTTTTTTTCTGATTAATGAGCAGTTTTGCCCCTAAAAAGAAGTTTAAAATACCAATGAATATAATTAATCAACCTTTAACTCATTTTGCAAAAATGACCATTATTTATTCATTCCTTGACCATAAAATCATCATTAACATGTTTAAACTCATTATATATATATTCATAAATCTGAGTCATTCCTTGTCCATAAAATCATCATTGGCATGTTTAAACTCATTATATATTCATAAATCTGAGTCATTCCTTGTCCATAAAATCATCATTGGCATGTTTAAACTCATTATATATTCATAAATCTGAGTGGGTGTGAATATGTACAGAAGAAAAGGAATGACTTTTTAGAGTTTGGGAATTGCCTGTTAATGTTCTTATGATGTCCCCCTACCCTTAATGTTCCTATGAGGTACTGCACCATGACTAACTATATCACTAGTCTCAATGCAATACTTACAGTACACATATTCCACAATGTGTTGTAGAGTCCAACCATCATCGACAATTGCGTTTGCTTTGTGGTCGCCAATTCAGAAAAGAAAAAAAAAAACTGGGACCATGTTTCCACATTTCCAAAATTTTGATCATCAAAATTATTAAGCTGCTCGCCAGTACAAAAACATGTTTTAAATTATGACTTTGAATGAAAAAACCTTTCTTCCCAGACGGTTTTCCTGCATGAATGATTTATCTTCATACTTTCATGACAACTCTTTGTAATATCAAAAATGCACAAAACAATTATCAAAAATAAAGACTGATCGACAAAGCAAACATTATGTTTCCTGATGGAAAATAATCCAAATTTTGTTCAGGCACCTCTCCACATGTATTACGTGCGCTAAAGGGACTAGGTACCTGACGTTTGTCCATATGTATACTATTGCTCATCTTACATATTATATCGGTACTGTGGGGCGGTGCCGTGGGGGCCATCCCGTAGGGCCGTGTCGTGGCGCTGGTGCCATGGACCGGTGCCGTGGGCCGTGCCATGGAGTGGAGCGTGTAGGGGCAAAGTTATTGATGGGTGTAAGAAGTCGTGATTAAGATTACCATTAAATTGGGGGCAGTAAAGAATAAAGATATTCCATGCTACCGAAATATTTTCAGTGCATTTCTTACTCAAAGGAACTTATTTTGGTCGCCAGGTGTTATTTCTCTGGCAGTCTGGCAAATAAATCATAATTTTTCAATTTTTTTGGGGTGGTCAATATTTAAGTTTTAATTCCCAATGGCAACAGGAATTGTCAGGGTTGCTAGAGTCGGACAGCAGAATGAACATTTTCATGATTTTAGAAACCCATAGAAAGTTTTAAGTAAAGCAACTGATGAAAGTGCTTTTCAATATTTGTGGTTTTCAATACATTTTAAATCAATTGAGTTTATGTTGCATTTTATGCATTTATTGACCTTTTAAGTCATCTATCACATGAGGCAATACTAGATTCAGTTTTGCTGCAAACAGACCTAGATGTGTGTGCCACAGTAAGTTTGAAATCAGAAGTTATATCTCCAAAGCTTTAAAGAGTTTTTTTTTTTTTTTGTGCAGAATGTGATGAATATTTGACTAGGGAGCTGTCAAAGTAACAGCTCCCTGATTTGATTACCTGTTTGCTCATATTAAGAGCCATGCTCCATTTGCTCATTTTCTTAAGGTATTTATGGACTACAGCATGAAACAAATGTAACATAAAGGCAGTGATGGAATAGAGAAGGCACCATTAGGAATTCTTAAAGAAAAACATATTTTATCTTTCAGGCTTGCAAACCTAATTACCTCAGGAAATGTTTGGTGCAATTAATTGGAAGAGCATGTACACTGCAGTCAATTTGAAACATGTCAAATATAGTGGAAGAGGATCAAGTTGTTTTGATAGAAAGGGGGTATCCAGGGGTTTCAAGCTCATCTTATCTTTGGAATGTGGTGTAAATGCATGTGTGTACTTCTCTCCTGACAAAATCAATTGTATTTATTGTGTGAGAGAAATGTTTTAGTTTTTGTATTTGAAGGTGCAATTATAGGGAGCATTAGAGGTAAATGACTAATAAAACTGAACTGAAGACATTTTGTGGCTTAGGTGGTGATTAAAACCAACATTCTGCCCCTCCCCTCCATTCAGAGATAACAAGTATATACTCAAGTAATATACTATCAAAATATATACTCAAGTAATCCTATCAAAGTATATACTCAAGTAATGCTATCAAAATATATACTCAAGTAATGCTATCAAAATATATGCTGAAGTAATTTGATTAAAGTATATACTCAAGTAATGCTATCAAAGTATATACTCAAGTAATGCTATCAAAGTATATACTTAAGTAATGATATTAAAGTATACACTTGAGTAGATATATTTTGATATCATTACTTGAGTAATAAAAGTATTTACTCCAGTAACCTTATCAAAGTATATACTCAAGTAATGCTATCAAAGTATATACTCAAGTGAGTATATATTTTGAAATCATTGAGTAATTAAAGTATATACTCCAGTAACCTTATCAAAGTATATACTCAAGTAATGCTATTAAACCATATACTCAAGTAATATGCTTTTAAAGCATATACTCAAGTAAATCTATCAAAGCATATACGAATGTAATAATATCAAAGTATATACTCAAGTAATGCTGTGAAAGCTACTCAAGTAATGCTGTGAAAGCTACTCAAGTAATGCTGTGAAAGCTACTCAAGTAATGCTGTGAAAGCTACTCAAGTAATGCTGTGACAGCTATTCAAATAATGCTGTGAAAGCTACTCAAGTAATGCTGTGACAGCTATTCAAGTAATGCTGTGAAAGCTACTCAAGTAATGCTATAAAAGCTATTCAAGTAATGCAATGAAAGCTATTCAAGTAATGATATGACAGCTCAGTTATGCTATGAAAGCTACTCAAAGTTCTTCATGTTCATCTAATCAGTACCAAGAATTCAAATTTAATCACATCTACTATCACGCACATGCAATCACATATAGTCAAATTTATTGTTGCTGTTCAGAGCTGTGTGGTATTGATCGGTATTGAGCTAATCGCATTACCCAGTACTTAAACCAGGAAACAGAGCAGATGGCACACAAAATAGAGTTGCTCTTGTGCTGATTCTTTCTCTCCAGAATATTGATTGCAGGTATTATTATTTAAAGGATTCATAACATATACTGACCATTTCATTCTTATTGTAGTTAATGGTTGTCTGGGATAAGTTAAAAAGTGGTTTAATCAGCTTAATTGAGTGTACGTCATTCTGAGGATGACCAAATAAATGTGTGTAAGCCAACCAAATCAAGCATACACACGATTAGGAATTAGCATTATTCAATGACATTCCATTAGATGATATTCTACTAGAATTAGTAACAATTCTTGCCATACACCTTTTTGACTTTTTAGAGAATGTATGCAATATGCTATTTAGGGGTTGTAAGGTTAGATTTCTAATATCTATAAAATATGATGAATATAATATAGCTCATTGGTTAAAGAATGATAATTTTTGAACATATTTTAAAATATTCAAGATTCAGAAGTTTATTACATTACCATTCGAGTAACTTAGTCCATTGGTTATTGTGTACATTCAATCTTCCATGAGTTTGAGCACTGAACTGATTTTGGCAGTACCCCTTGTCAAGTGTATCTGGAAATGTTATCATCGCTACCTGAATTTTATCATCGCTACCTGAATTTTATCATCACTAACTGAAATGTTATCATCGCTAACTGAATTAAAAATTGATGACCTTCAACATATTACATCACAAATTTTATGTATACTTTAGAAACCAAATAAGAATGCTACAAAGTTTGTAGGCAGGTACTGGTCATTAAATTATACTAGTGTTTCAAATGTTCTGCAACATGCCTTCATTTTTGTGATAGGAAAGATTGATGATAATCTTTGAGACAGCATTTTATGATATATGCATATCTTCTGAGCAAAGTAATAAACTAAAGACCATCATGGGCTTTGAACCAGAAAATTAGTGCAAGCCAATTCACAAATGGAAATGTGTAAGCATAATGTTATTAATCCAATACTAGAATAACACAAAATGGGACTAACTCTTATTTGTTTGTCCTGCAGCACTTAATATCCATTAGAGGTGATAGATTTTGTGTTTTATCCTGTATGGTAAAAACAATGATAACATTGCCGGGGTCAGAAGTGGCTGTGGCAGCTGTGTGCCATATATGTAAGATGGTCCAGACATATATGGACAAAAACAACTCTCTAGTTATTTGCTCAATAGATTCAGAAGAGAACAGTCTCAAATTAGATCTTAGGAGCACAGTCATATTTATCTTATTCTAACTTGATATATATCCCAGCAAGGGAACACCGAAGATCATGTAATGGCATTCTACACCAATCCAGGCAGGTGACAGATCCTTCACTGTCAGTTCGGGCTGGGAGATGTCCTAATTTTAGGAACCTTCATTATTAATGATGTCACAGAGGTCCTGCAGACATTTACTAAAAATAATTGCAAAAAGAAATGTTTCTGAAAAGTAATGGACTTAAAACTGCAAAGAATAAAGAAAAGGATACATATTTCAATTACAGCTGCCTAGTAATGAACTATTTACAATGAAAAACATCAGAAAATTCTATAAACATTGCAAAATTGGGAAGGTTGATTTTTAGTTTGCCCCCAGGCCCAGTGATCCTCTCGTTGGTTCTGATAAACTCCCTCTATTTATCAGACTGTCACCTTCTGTTAAAACTTTTGAAAAGATAGTGTTTGTTCAATTAGTATCTAATCTTATACATTTATTTGTTGCCCTATGTAAATATATTTATATCATGTTTGTTACTCTTTGTGTATTGTAATTAGAACTTGGGGCCTTCTAAGGGAAAAGCACACGTCAAAATGCTCATCTAATCTAATCTAATCTAATCTAATTTTGAAGATTTCCATCATATGTGCAAAACCTGTGATGCTTGGAATAAAATTGTATTATTCTTCAAAAAACATCATTTTGACATGGGAAATGATAAGAATTTTTTTTTGCAGTTAATTAATTGGTTTTGTATTCCAAAATTGTCAGAATTATAGCTGTTATTCTCAGTAAATCTCTTCGTCACAGATTCCCACACTATCTGTCTTGTCTCTAGATTACAAAAACAAAGCGTTCTTATCAAAAATTGCGCTGCAGGTTTTGATGAGAGTTTTGCAGTTAGTTAATATTACATGTACAGGTTCCTATACAAAAGGTCCATCACCGTATAGCAACTGTTTTTTGATAAAGGAATCAAATGGAATTCATGTTACCTTGTTCACTTTTATTGGAAAGCACACGTACATTTATACTCAATAAAGCCAATAATAAGCAAAATGGCATTCATATGGCATTGTGGTCTGGGAAATGTTTTGAGGAATTACAAAATACTTTTTCAGATACAAAGAAAATTTCTGTCTGGTAAAGCACATATCTGAACAATTCTGAATATATATTTTGAGTTAAGTAATTTGATTTGCTTGTTTTATTACAATAGACATTTTACATGTGCATATGAAAAAACTGTACAATGTATGAAAATGGTAATGTGAAAGAAAGCACTCTAAAATGCCTGCAGGGTGGAGTACTCGCTGTAAAATTGCTGTATCAAGTAAAATTTCAAGCCTTTTTGTTTTCATGATTTTGGTAAAGAAATTGGGATATTTCCAAGAGGGTAAAGAAAATTAATATTCTAGTGAAAGCAATCGTGCAGGGTCTGAATCAACTGCAAGAGTAGAATAGTGAAAGCAATTATCCACAATGCCAAAAACTGCATTGGTTTTGCAAATTAGATCTTTGGAATAGTTACTGCATTTGTCATATGTTAAAACACTTCTTTTATTAATAATAGCTTTTAATTGTGTTATGAAAATAGGCATAATCCTTGTTTTTTGCTAATACCTGAGAGATAAGTACTCCTTCAGCCTACTTTACACACCATATAAGGAAGGTAGGAAGAGGGGTACATAAATGTCTTAATGACACTAAATTTCAAATAGAAAATAAATTGATGTGGTTGGATTTCTCTATTAGATGTGCAGGTGCACCTTGCTACTATGTGGCTGAATCTGGTAGATGTGCAGGTGCACCTTGCTACTATGTGGCTGAATCTGGTAGATGTGCAGGTGCATCTTGCTACCATGTGGCTGAATCTGGTAGATGTACAGGTGCACCTGCTACTATGGATGAATCTGGTAGATGTGCAGGTGCATCTTGTTACTATGTAGCTGAATCTGGTAGATGTGCAGGTGCATCTTGCTACTATGTGGCTGAATCTGGTAGATGTACAGGTGCACCTGCTACTATGTGGATGAATCTGGTAGATGTGCAGGTGCATCTTGTTACTATGTGGATGAATCTGGTAGATATCTAGGTGCACCTTGCTACTATGTGGCTGAATCTGGTAGATGTGGAGGTGCATCTTGTTACTATTTGGATGAATCTGGTAGATGTGCAGGTGCATCTTGTTACTATGTGGATGAATCTGGTAGATGTGCAGGTGCATTGTTACTATGTGGCTAAATCTGGTAGATATCTAGGTGCACCTTGCTACTATGTGGCTGAATTTGGTAGATGTCTAGGTGCACCTTGCTACTATGTGGCTGAATCTGGTAGATGTCTAGGTGCACCTGCTACTATGTTGCTGATCTGGTAGATGTGCAGGTTCATCTTGCTACTATGTGGCTGAATCTGGTAGATGTGTAAGTGCATCTTGCTACTATGTGGCTGAATCTGGTAGATGTGCAGGTGCATCTTGTTACTATGTGGCTGAATCTGGTAGATGTGCAGGTGCACCTGCTACTATGTGGCTGAATCTGGTAGATGTGCAGGTGCATCTTGCTACTATGTGGCTGAATCTGGTAGATGTGCAGGTGCAGATTGCTACTATGTGGCTGAATCTGGTAGATGTGTAGGTGCACCTTGCTACTATGTGGCTGAATCTGGTAGATGTGAAGGTGCACCTGCTACTATGTAGCTGAATCTGGTAGATGTACAGGTGCATCTTGCTACTATGTGGCTGAATCTGGTAAATGTGCAGGTATACCTTGCTACTATGTAGCTGAATCATTTGAGCAGATTGAAGAAACAGTTTTGAAGATTTAAGCTACTTATGATCATGTGTGTTCACTATTCACTCTACAGCCATTTGTATGGGAATTCTCAAAAGGCTTGTTTGTCTCCTGTTATACAGGCCAGAAGAGATTATTTATAACACTGAAGTGTTAAACATCAGTTGTCCCTCCATGATAGGTTGTTATTAGTTTGAAGCAGAAGTGATCAAAACAGAACGAGAGCATTTTACTGTGTGATTGTGTTGGATAAGGACAGAGCTGGGCACAGTGAAAACTTTAATGTTATACACAAATGATATACATGCAGATAGAAAGGGAATTGTGAATGTTCTACGATGTTGTTCAAGCCAATAACACAGAATTGTGAATGTTCCACAATGTTGTTCAAGCCAATAACAGGGAATTGTGAATGTTCTACAATGTTGTTCAAGCCAATAATAGGGAATTGTGAATGTTCTACGATGTTGTTCAAGCCATAACAAGATAGGAATGAAGTATGCATGTTTGAATGGATGCATGTTTAAATTGCTTCCCAAAGCCTCTTAAATATTCAAGAAACATACTTCAAATACTAAGAACAAGAGTGTTTCTGAAATTTTATGGGAAAATTCTAACCAGAGCTTACCGACAAAACCTGTCTTCGTTCACCCCTTCATCAGTAAAAGTTTTTCTGTTCTCAATAACTTAAATGTATGCTTTGATGGTTAAAATAAAGTTTGTCTTCAATACATAAATCCTTTGTCTGTAAATGCTGTTTCAAGTAAAGTGCATTCAATCTTCAACTTAATTTTTTTTTTAAAGTCTCTGATGTTTGATTTAAGTTCATTAGAATTAATGTTTTATTCAGTATTATTATTATTATTATTACTTATTCTTATATAGTGCAAATACTGTAAAATAATTACATTCAAATGTGCTTCACAAACATTATAGAATATTATAAAATGAAATAGAATTGTATTTTTTTTAAACTATTATGATTTACATATATAAGTTACTTATAGTAAGGAATAAAAATTAAAAGATTAGATCTAAATACAAGATCAGACTAATACTATCAGATAAAATACCTAAAATGTATATCAAAACAGTTAAACGATAAGGAAAAACTTGAAGTCATTTATATAAAACAACAAGGTATGTCAGGTACGATAAAAAGAATACAAAGTAAACATTGTAGAATTATATCAAACGAATTAGAAATTATTTTTATAATGAAATACAAAAACTAACTATTGACATGTATAAAAGTTACCTACAGTAAAAAATAAGAAATGAAATATAAGATCTAACAATAGATAATAATAAGGCACAAAATAATTACAAGACAACATAGTTCTATAGAATACCTGTATATCAAAAGCAGTTTAATAATAAGAAAAAAAACCTAAAGTAGTTTATATAAAACAATATCGATACATGAGCCGTGGCGATATAAGAAATAAAAAAAAATTACATTGCCTGATATCTGAATTTGATTGAGATATCAGGCAATTTAGTCAGTTGTTGTTTAAAGCCAATAATTATTACTTCTGTTTTGTTGTAATTTTTCTTAAGGTAATTGTTTAGAAACCAGTGTTATATATCAGAAATACAATGCTCCATGACAGTCAGTGCTGTGTCTTTGGAACGGTCATTACCAGCATTGAAAGCAAGCTGGTGGTCATCTGCATACCCTTCGCAATTTGGGAGGTGTCCATTTATAATGTCATCAAAACTGGGACAAATCATTGGGTCCAGCACAACTACCTTGCGGAACACCATGGGTTAAGCAAAAATCTTTTGAAAAGTCACCATTTACCAAGGTACATTGATGTTTACCACTCAAGTAGCTTTGGAACCAACTTAACAACGTACCCTTGATATTAAGTCAATTTTCAAGACACTCAAATAGAACACCATAATCAACTGTGTCAAAAGCTGCCGACAAGTCTAGAAAATGATCTACTGAAGATGAACATATATCTTACACATGATCTACTGAAGATGAACATATATCTAACACATGGTCTACTGAATTGAACATGTATCTAACACATGATCCACTGAAAATGAACATATATCCAACACATGATCTACTAAAAATGAACTTATATCTAACATGATCTACTGAAGATGAACATATATCTAAGACATGATCTACTGAAGATGAACATATATTTAACACATGATCTACTAAAGATAAACATATATTTAGCAAATGATCTACTGAAGATGAGCATATATCCCACACATGGTCTACTGAAGATGAACTTATATCCCATACATGATCGACTGAAGATAAACATATATCTCACACATGGTCTACTGAAGATGAACATATATCTCACACATGGTCTACTGAAGATGAACTTATATCTCATACATGGTCTACTGAAGATGAACTTATATCTCATACATGGTCTACTGAAGATGAACTTATATCTAAAACACAATCCACCAAAGATGAACATAAATCTAACACATGATCTACTGAAGATAAACTTATATCTAGCAAATGATCTACTGAAGATGAAGATGAATTAAACACATTATCTAATGAAGATTTACATATATCTAGCAAATGATCTACTGAAGGTACATAAATCTAACATGGTCTACTGAACATGAACTTACATCTAATTCTACTGAAGATAAACATATATCTAGCACCTGATCTAGATAATCCAGGTGCTAGATATAGCACCTATATATATATTTATATATATATATGTATCTATACATATCTATATCTATATATATATATATATATATATATATATATATATATATATATATATATATATATATATATATATATACACATATTTATCAACAAGCAGGATCTGAGCTGCAACCAGTGGTTTCACCTTAGCGGATCGTCAGGCAACTGAAGCTAGGTAATTATTCCAGAACAGGTCAGCGCTTCTTCTTAGTATGGTTGGGTGGTCTCATTTTACAATGGCGGCAAGAGGATACTATTTCTGATCTTTTGTTGAGGAGGTTTTCTTTGGTTGCGTTGACAATGGCTAGTTTTTCCTCGGTGCATAGATTGCATTGTCCAGATGAATTAATTAAGGTGTTTGATTGTTTGACGATCGACCAGGAGATCTTGAAGTTTTCGTTCTTTTCTTTAAAGCCCAGATGAATTTAGAAAGCTCTGTTTCGCTGGAATGCATTCTGTGTTTGAAAGACTTGTTGTGATTGTAAAACCGCTGTTTGAAGTCCCACCTGTCATGCCAATGTATGTAAAGACAGCATCGTTTTTGTGTACTTGAGCTTTGTACACAATGGCTTTAGCCAAGCAATCTCCGTTCAGGGGCAGTCACTTTTATGCGGCAGTTGCATTGTTTTTGGGGTGGTTGAGCTTGTTTGTGATACGATTTTCGAGTTGTGGCTCTGGATGATTGATTTGATGTTTTTCATGCAGCTGTAGCTCACTTTGATAGTATTCTTGTTGAAGATTTGGTGGAATTTGTGGCTGTGAGGGAAATGTTTGGTGATTAATTTCAAAAGATTTTCCTACATTAGTTTTTACTGTTCTGCTAAAAGGTGGGTTAAACCAAATGATTTTTCTGCTCGGTTTTGCGATTTTTGCATTCGGCGTCTGGTGGCGGGGTGTATTCAAATTTGGGTTGATAGCCGCTTGCTATTAAGGCATTTTTGTAGTCTGTGGTGGCATTGTTGAAAACGGTTGCATCGTGTGAGAGTTCTGAAAGGCATTTATTGGCGGCTGCTGGGATGTTATGGATTATAGGGGCAGGGTGGTCTGACTGGGTGTTTATGAAAACCAGTTGGTCGTTGGGTTTCCTGTACGGATGGAAAGTGCTGGATGTGAGGTTTAGCGTGACATCTAGGTAGTTGACGATCTTTAGGTTAGTTTGAATTGTAATTTTGAGGCCGAGGCTGTCAAAAACTTTGATGAAATCCTTTCTAATGCGGTCTGCCTGTGGCCCTGATGTTGATTTTAAGATAGCCAGTCCGTCGTCTCTGTACAGGCCGAGGTCATTAATGGGAACTTCCTGCTGATGATGTGAAGGGTGTATAGGCCTACCAATTCACAAATCTCGGCTCCGAGATATATATATATATATATGATATATATATATATATATATATGTATATATATATGTATATATATTTAATATATATATATTTAATATATATATATATATATATATATATATATATATGTATATATATATATATATATATATATATATATCTAACCCATGATCTACTGAAGATGATATATATATACATATATATATATATGTGTATATATATATAAATATAGGTATATATATATATATATATTATATATATATATATATATATATATATATATATATAATATCTAACCCATGATCTACTGAAGATGAATATCTAACCCATGATCTACTAAAGATGAACATATATCTAACATAATTCACTGAAGATGAACATATATTTAGCACATTGTATACTGAAGATGAAGATATATCAACACATGATCTGCTGAAGATGAACATATATCTACCCATGATCTACTGAAGGTGAACATAAATCTAACATGATCTACTTGCCATAAATACACGTCTAACATGCGTTTCAAACAGGATCTACCAAAGATACACATGTATCTAACATGGGTTATATTGATGAGCATACATCTAACACAGGTTCTATTGAAATGAATATATATATATCTAAGATATAATCTACTGAAGATGAACATAAATCTAACATGATGTACTGGTCATGAACACACATTTAACATACGTCTCCAAGCAGGATCTACTGAAGATACACATATATCTTACACAGGTTTTATTGAAATGAGCATAGTGTTAGATATGTATATATTTATTTTCAGAACCTGTGTTAGATGACTTGTTCTAAAGCAGCTTTATTTAACCGGTTTCTACTTAGTAAAATACTTCAACATATCACAGTGTATACTCCAATAATTTAAACGTATAATACCATTCACACTCTTGGCCTGCAGCGAATAACAAGAATTCTTGAGATTGTTGAGTCCATTCAGGCCTTAAAGCCAATTGACACCCATCACAGTGGAATAAATTCTTCCGACTTGTGGCTTTAACTAAAACTCTTGAAATACGCTTAAACTTCTTAAGACTGTTCAATAACATAAGTAACCTCACGATCAGCTCAAGGTAGCAAAGAAAGAAAGTTCTAATTGCCACTTGGTGAGGAGACCTCAAATAATACTGCGCTTCACCTGGAATACGCAAGGTGTTGCATGAGCTAACACCTGATACCATATTAACACATAAATATATACATATAATAGTTTTTAGTAACTTCCATGGACTATTCACAGAGTAAAGCATTGACTTATTTTGCAATACAGGAACCTATATACCCATCGGTTACCTGAAGTTACAACTTTTTACGAACGGTACTAAAACTATATCATTCATATTCCTTAATATGTATTGCTTTATATACTTCCCCCACCCCCTTCCCCTCTTCTCCCTCCTTCCCAGTGCATATAAAGAGCTAAAGTCTAAAGTACCGGTACCCACCCTTCACCTAAGGCTTGCAAAACATATCACATGAAGCAAAAATAACATTTAAATGCTCGGCGGCTTATCTTCTTAATCTCTAGCTTTTGGAGGAATACATTACCAATGACCGTGCTCTCAATTTGGTAAATAAATGGCTAAACAAATTTTGTGGTGATGATAATATTAATTACATTTTTACTATATTAATTTAACTTACGGGTAATCTTAGCGTCTATTACCCAGCTGTTATTCTACTTTATCCAGTCCTGGCTGGCTGTTGTTCTGCTTTATCCATTTCTGGCTGGCTGTTATTCTGCTTTAGTTTTTTGAGAACAGTAAACTGGGATTAATGTATTATGTGGCACACAGATAACCCATGTGGTCTTTTAATGTGCCCTATTGTCTTTGGTGGTGATATCATGCATATTAATGAGTAGGTGGGGCTGAATGTAAAAATCTTGAAATGTTCTTATTTTGACAATCACATGTCTGTTTTATTTGATATTTGTTATGATAATGATGTTAGCTAGTGTGTATGTTTCCATGGTATAAAGATGTTGAATTTCATTAATATGCATAGTGGGTGGGGCTTAATATGATTTTGTGAACAAAAAGCATAAGTAAACACGATATCTTAAAAAAACTATGAGCTGGATTCACATTATGTGTGGTACACAGGTAGCTCATGGTCTGCAGATGTGACCTATTGTTGTGGTGGTGATTTCATGCATATTAATAAGTGGGCAGGGCTCAAAGGGAGAATTTTGAAAGAGTGATAAATGAGCAACTGTATGTCCGTTTTACATCATATTGGACATGGTAATTTTGTTGGTTATTGTTTACATGCTTATGTTATCAACAGATGTCATTAATATACATGGTGGGCGTGGCTTAATGTTGAATTGCCAAATGATGTAAACACCATAAACGGTATATCAGATTTATGCTATTGGGTCATGGTCTTTACGTATGTTTTAATGCTGTGGTGTCATGAATGCTAATGAGTAGGCTGGGCTTACCGACAAATTATAGAAATAGGATAAATGAGCCAATCGTTTTTGCATCATACTTTCTTTGATGATGTTGTTTATTATTATCCAAATGCTAATTTTGTTAATTATTGATCTGTATGGTGGGTGTTGCTGATGAATAAATATCATGGAACAAATATTTCATGATATGCAATGACATGACAATTAATACAAATTTTGCCAATCAATCAACTAATGAAAGAGCATTGCAACCATTTAAAAACCTGTTGGTTCTGGTTTCATTTATATGTAAATATTAAGAAGAGGACTTATTTTTTCCAGTCAAAAAACATTGAATTTCAGTCCAATATATGTTTTTGTCTTGGATATTGATATAGTACTCCAGACAAAAATATCATCTTCTCATCTGTTCCTCATCAGTAATACAAGTTTTTTGAACTTTGTTCTAATCATACAGTTGCCTTGACAACTGTTCGTAGGTGGTATTGCATTACAATGTCACCTATCTATCGTTTAGAAAGAAGACGAACGTCACTTTCAACAGTTTTCTCCACTGCAGGAATATGTGTCTGAGCATAAATCTGCACTACGAGAAATTCTTGTGATTTAAATTTGAATAAATGATCCCGCGGGATTCAAATTCATGAATCTTCTAATATTGGAAAAAAGAATAGGTGTAGATTGCAAAGCTGGAAATATTTCATTCTAAAAGAATCTTTCCAATTTTTCTTGATGATATAATTGAAGCTTGAAGCAATTGGCATGAAGAAGACACGTTAATACAGTTATTATGTTGCTTACAATCTAGGTCTCATGTGTGTGAGTTCATGCATGGTGTAATTTGTCCTCATGCGGGGTTTCCTACCCACAGTGCAGTATTCATACTTACATACAGCCTGTCTGTTACTGTTACTTCTTGTGGCATAAATGCTGTGCTGAATCAGTTGTTAGTATTGTCTTGTTTTCAGTCACCATCTTAACTTAAGAAATAAAAAAGAATGAATGTGCAGAAATTAATGCACAGGTTGGATTATACACACAAACTGAAGCTTAGTAGTTAGTCAACAGTGTTAAATGCAGTATTTGTGCAGTTTCTCAAATAATCAGCAACATTTGGGAATCCAAAGGTGGAAAAGCTTCTAATAGTAGTAGAAATTGTTTGATTTTTTTGGTACATTCATAACCTAGAAAAATATATTATTTGCAATATAGATTATTGCAGTGGGATTTAATGGGCGTAGCGTGTTATATATTATATTACATAGCATTCAAAGCGTATTATATATTATATTATATAGTATTCTAGGAAATTATATATTATATTATATAGCATTTGAAGCATATATATTATATTATATAGCAGTCATAGCATATTATATATTACATAGCATTCATAGAATATATTATATAGCATTTGAAACATATATATTATATTATGTAGCATTCATAGCATATATATTATATTATAAAGCATTCATAGAATATCATAAAGCATTTAAAACATATATTATATTATGTAGCATTCATAGCACATTATATATTATATTATATAGCATTCATAGAATATTATATTATATGGCATTTGAAACATATATATTATATTATATAGCATTCATAGCATATTATATATTATATTATATAGCATTCATAGCATATATATCATATTATATAACATTCATAGCATATTATATTATATAGCATATGAAATATATAATATGATGTAGCATTCATAGCATATTATATATTATATTATATACCATTCCAAACATATTATATATTATATTATATAGCATTAAATAGAATATTATATTACATAGCATTCAAAGCGTATTATATATTATATTATATAGTATTATAGTAGGAAATTATATATTATATTATATAGCATTTGAAGCATATATATTATATTATATAGCAGTCATAGCATATTATATATTACATAGCATTCATAGAATATATTATATAGCATTTGAAACATATATTATATTATGTAGCATTCATAGCATATATATTATATTATAAAGCATTCATAGAATATCATAAAGCATTTAAAACATATTATATTATGTAGCATTCATAGCACATATATTATATTATATAGCATTCATAGAATATTACATTATATGGCATTTGAAACATATATATTATATATATAGCATTCATAGCATATTATATATTATATTATATAGCATTCATAGCATATATATCATATTATATAACATTCATAGCATATTATATTATATAGCATATAAATATATATATGATGTAGCATTCATAGCATATTATATATTATATTATATACCATTCCAAACATATTATATATTATATAGCATTAAGTAGAATATTATATTATATAGCATTTGAAACATATTATATTATATAGCATTCATAGCATATCATGTATTATATTATATACCATTCATAACATATTATATATAATAGTATATAACATTTCTAGCATATTATATTATATAGCATTTGAAACATATGTAGCATTCATTATTATATTATACAGCATTTGAAACATGTAGCATTCATAGCATATTATATATTATATTATATACCATTCCAAACATATTATATATTATATTATATAGCATTTGTTGTGCATATTAAACAGAAATTAAAGGAAATGAAGAGAGATCTCCATAAGAACTTGCAGTAAGTTGGGAATTTGAGCATGGATTTATCCAGTGTTAAATGTTTATTCACTCTAAATTCAAATTGCTAAAAAAGTTTTATTTATGCAGCTAAAAATACATGCTTCACTATTTATTCAAGAATGCATGCAGATGTTATGGTTAGAACCATGAACCAAAGAACTAAACAGTTTTAGAAGGAATTCTTTATCCTGGGATGGGAGTTTTCTGAACTAAAAATGTTCAAAGGTAGGATTAAAGTAGCTCTTCTATTTGGCACAATCAAGAGGGCTTCTTTGTCAGTTTCTATTTGGCACAACCAGGAGGGCTTCTTTGTCAGTTTCTATTTGGCACAACCAGGAGGGCTTCTTTGTCATCTTCTATTTGGCACAACCAGGAGGGCTTCTTTGTCATCTTCCATTTGGCACAACCAGTAGGGCTTCTTTGTCATCTTCTATTTGGCACAACCAGGAGGGCTTCTTTGTCATCTTCTATCTGGCACAACCAGGAGGGCTTCTTTGTCATCTTCTATTTGGCACAACCAGGAGGGCTTCTTTGTCATTTTCTATTTCGCACAACCAGGAGGGCTTCTTTGTCATCTTCTATTTGACACAACCAGTAGGGCTTCTTTGTCATCTTCTATTTGGCACAACCAGTAGGGCTTCTTTGTCATCTTCTATTTGGCACAACCAGGAGGGCTTCTTTGTCATCTTCTATTTGGCACAACCAGGCGGGCTTCTTTGTCATCTTCTATTTGGCACAACCAGGAGGGCTTCTTTGTCATCTTCTATTTGGCTCAACCAGTAGGGCTTCTTTGTCATCTTCTATTTGGCACAACCAGTAGGGCTTCTTTGTCATCTTCTATTTGGCACAACCGGGAGGGCTTCTTTGTCATCTTCTATTTGGCACAACCAGGAGGGCTTCTTTGTCATCTTCTATTTGGCACAACCAGGAGGGCTTCTATGTCATCTTCTATTTGGCACAACCAGGAGGGCTTCTTTGTCATCTTCTATTTGGCACAACCAGGAGGGCTTCTTTGTCATCTTCTATTTGACACAACCATGAGGGCTTCTTTGTCATCTTCTATTTGGCACAACCAGGAGGGCTTCTTTGTCATCTTCTATTTGGCACAACCAGGAGGGCTGTTTTGTCATCTTCTATTTGGCACAACCAGGAGGGCTTCTTTGTCATCTTCTATTTGACACAACCATGAGGGCTTCTTTGTCATCTTCTATTTGGCACAACCAGTAGGGCTTCTTTGTCATCTTCTATTTGGCACAACCAGGAGGGCTTCTTTGTCATCTTCTATTTGGCACAACCAGGAGGGCTTCTTTGTCATCTTCAATTTGGCACAACCAGGAGGGCTTCTTTGTCATCTTCTATTTGGCACAACCAGTAGGGCTTCTTTGTCATCTTCTATTTGGCACAACCAGGAGGGCCTCTTTGTCATCTTCTATTTGGCACAACCAGGAGGGCTTCTTTGTCATCTTCTATTTGGCACAACCAGGAGGGCTGTTTTGTCATCTTCTATTTGGCACAACCAGGAGGGCTGTTTTGTCATCTTCTATTTAGCACAACCAGGAGGGCTTCTTTGTCATCTTCTATTTGGCACAACCAGGAGGGCTGTTTTGTCATATTCTATTTGGCACAATCAGGAGGGCTTCTTAGTCATCTTCAACCAGTAGGGCTTCTTTGTCATCTTCAACCAGCAGGGCTTCTTTGTCATCTTCTATTTGGCACAACCAGGAGGGCCTCTTTGTCATCTTCTATTTGGCACAACCAGGAGGGCTTTTTTGTCATCTTCTATTTGGCACAACCAGGAGGGCTTCTTTGTCATCTTCTTATTTGGCACAACCAGGAGGGCTTCTTTGTCATCTTCTATTTGGCACAACCAGGAGGGCTTCTTATCACATATCATAAACATTTGTTCCACTATTTTCCCTGCTTTAAAATATTGAAAAAATAAAATGGTTTTCACTTATGACTGTTTAAATTTTGTGGCTTATGTGATATAGGCAAAAATGGTGACAGGCAAAAATGGTGACGAGCAAAAAGACTACTTTTGTGTCTGATTGTTTATGATACTTTGCTTGCTATCATTCTGAGGACTATACACACACACCCACACACACACACATATATATATATATATAACTATATATATATATATATATATATATATATATATATATATAAATATATATATATATATATATATATATATATATATATATATATATATATATATATATATATATATATATATATATATATATATATAGTTATATATAGTTATATATATATATATATTATATATATATATATAGTTATATATATATATATATATATATTATATATATATATATATATATATGGATATATATATATATATATGGATAGATGGATAGATAGATAGATAGATAGATAGATAGATAGATAGATAGATAGATAGATAGATAGATAGATATGTATGTATATATGTATATATGTGTATATATATCAGGCTAACAGATATTCATTAGGAGTATATGTATGGCTAACAGATATTTATTAGGAGTATATATATATATGGCTAACAGATATTTATTAGGAGTATATATATATGGCTAACATATTTATTAGGAGTATATATATATGGCTAAGAGATATTTATTAGGAGTATATATATGGCTAACAGATATTTATTAGTGGTATAGATATGGCTAACAAATATTTATTAGGGGTATATATATGGCTAACAGATAGTTATTTGGGGTCTATATATAGCTAACATATCTGTTAGTTGTATATATGTATATATAGCTAACAGACTTTTATTAGGGGCATGTATATATATGGCTAACAGATATTTATGATGGGTATGGCTAACAGATATTTATGATGTGTATGTATATAATGGCTAACAGATTCTTTATTGTGGGTATGTATATATATATATATGGCTAACAGATATTCATTAGGGGCATGTATATATATATATATATATATATGGCTAACAGTCATTCATTAGGGGCATGTATATATATAATATATGGCTAACAGATATTTATTAGGGGCATGTATATATATATATATATATAAACAGATATTCATTAGGGGCATGTATAGATATATATATATATGGCTAACAGATTCTTTATTGTGGGTATGTATATATATATATGGCTATCAGATATTCATTAGGGGCATGTATATATATATATATATGGCTAATAGATATTCATTAGGGGCATGTATATATATATATATATATATATATATATATATATATATATATATATATATATATATATATATATATATAGCTAACAGATATTCATTAGGGGCATGTATATATATGGCTAACAGATATTCATTAGGGGCATGTATATATATGGCTAACAGATATTCATTAGGGGCATGTATATATATATATATATATATATATATATATATATATATATATATATATATATATATATATATATATATATATATATATATATATATATGGCTAACAGATATTCATTAGGGGCATGTATATATATATATATATATATAGCTAACAGATTCTTTATTGTGGGTATGTATATATATATATGGCTAACAGATATTCATTAGGGGCATGTATATATATATATATATATATGGCTAACAGATATTCATTAGGGGCATGTATATATATATATATGGCTAACAGATATTCATTAGGGGCATGTATATATATATATATATATATATGGCTAACAGATATTCATTAGGGGCATGTATATATATATATGGCTAACAGATTCTTTATTGTGGGTATGTATATATATATATGGCTAACAGATATTCATTAGGGGCATGTATATATATATATATATATATATATATATGGCTAACAGATATTCATTAGGGGCATGTATATGTATATATATGTGGCTAACAGATATTCATCAGGAGTATATAACAGATATTTATTAGGGGTATATATATTGCTAACATATTTATTAGGGTATATAGTATGGCTAGCAGATACTTATTTAGGGGCCATTAAGCGGGCCTTTGAACTTTACGCTAAAAAGTGCAGTAACACATTCGGTGTTACCTTAATGGACACATTTTTTCTAACGGTTTTATACCTGTTCAGTGGGCCTCTAATAATTGTTTTCCCTCTGCCGCCACTGTTCATTGCTTTTATACTTATTTGAATAAAAGTAACCAATGATTTTGTCAAATCTTCATTCTCCTTTTCTCCATATGGTCTCCATTTGGCCTACTATGCCCCTTTATTTTGCCCCTCTTGTAACTTTTTTGATACCTTCTTCATCCTTCCACCATTTCTCTTCCTCTTTTGGTAACTTTCCCTGTTTCTTGTGACCTCTTCTGTACCCCACACCTGGCTAGATGTTTAAGCCAAGAGGGACATTATAGTAAAGGGCACACTTGTTCCAGATACTTAACACCAACTAAGTATAGATGCCACTATGGGAATCACCCCCTTCATGTGTTTCACTGTGGATACTGTGATCAAAGTGCTAAACAAAATGCTTGAGGTTGTTTCAATATTATGGGCAGTATGTCCTAAATTAAAGTAGAATCTTTGAAATGTCAGTTGAGAATTGATGCCGAGGATGTGAGAAAATGAGATTAAAAAAGAACTAGGTAGGTAGAATACTGTCAGTTAGTCACAGTTCAGCTGGACCTGGTGGCCGTAATCTCACTTATTATGCCGTTTAAAAAGGTTAAATTCGTACATGACAAATAATTAGGTTTTTCGCATGAAGACTACCTCCTTCAACAATACCCAATTGCTTGTCGATATAGGTTTTTGCCAAGAGGGAGAGAGGGATTGGCAAAACAGGTTTTGTTTTGTCGGCTAACTCCAGGATTACATCCTGACGAGTGGAAGTAAATGAAATTCCCCAGGAGGTATTCAGGCAGAACAAGTCAGGAAACAAGACCTAGATAACAACACCAAGACCTTGAGAGGATATTCTTTTTGACTGCAACACTCGCAGTTAACCTTTTTGATGCATGTTGTATTATGTCTTCTTTCAATGTTGAAATAACCTCTAATTGACAGTCAATTTATATTTTTTGTGAATTTCTAGTTTTGATGAAATTTGTTACCAGTATAAAGAAACTGCAACATGCAGGGGATGTAATTCTCATCCGCTGAGAGGAGAGCAAAGGAGGGCATTTTCCCCAGGACTGGATTCCTAGGGGGCCTGGGTCATAAGGGCCCATACAAATTAAAGGTCTGATATCGGCGATAAGGACATTCAGTTCTATTTTTTTATTGATTGAAATTTGAACCAATGGATATACCGCTTCTATCGATCATATTTTGCACTATATTTATAATACAGCAACCACACTCATCTAGCGTTGCTGTGGCTGAATGGTTAAGGCTTTGGAAAATGCAGATTTGCTTTTCTGCCAAACATAACTAGTTTGATTCCCATCAAGACCACATTTTTTCTTAGTCTTTTTCTCTCATTTAAATTTAAACATGGAGCTATTAACTGAGATCATTTCAGTTAATAGCTCCATTAGTAAACTAATTGTACAGCTCTGTTCAACACGGTTGTGTCATGTTACCCCGGGCATATGTTACCACACATACAGTGACATCAGTAGGCCATTTTGACTCAGGGGTTGTAAAGTATAAGATTTACCGACGTCCTCAAATTAGCATCCCATTTGAAGAAAAAAACTGCCTCCCTGTAAAAAAGTTAATAATCAGAATCGGTATTTTTACAGACCTGATACCAACTAATCTCAGATTTTACCGACGAGTCTCCTCACTCCCCGGTATTTACACCCCTGCACAAATACATACCATACGTAGCCTACAACGTGCAATGTACCTCGTAATCTTCATACACACATTGATGTATACACGCTTCTCTCTGAACGATTGTAATTCATTGATGACATGTTTAATTACATGACATGTACTTACTGATTTCATGCGATTTGTTTTGAGATGATCACGCTTCTTTGAGAAACAGAATGTGCATTTAAACAGGTGGGCCCCACAAATTGACAAAAACTCATGCTTGACAAAGGTGAAAACAGATAATGGCATTCCTGACATGAATAGCAATTGAAATATTGGTTTTGGCAAGATTCCTTGCCTCAAAAGAATTTGAAATTAAGTGTCTTAGGTATAAAATTAGAAATATTAACAAAAAGTGCAATGTTGGAAATGACATAAATAAGTAGGAGTACAGTAGGAATTGGAATGGGGTATGATTTCATGGGGTGGGATTCATGGGGTGGGATTTCATGGGGTGGGATTTCATGGGGTGGGATTTCTAGGTGGGATTTCATGGGGTGGGATTTCATGGGGTGGGATTTCATGGGGTGGGATTTCATGTGGATGGGTTGGGGAGGTGGTTGGTTAGGGAGGGGGTTAGGGCTGCATTATATAATGAAAATAACAGGCAAAATTTGTGTCACTTTCAAGAATAGTTTAAGATGAATAGAGGGTAGTGTGGTAGGTAAATTGCATCGTGTACACCACAAGGATGCTTATTGTAATATTTTAATCTTTCATTGACATTGGCAAGTCAGGGTCTCTCCTCTCCTTGTGGTTTAAAAAGGTGTTTCAGTTATAAAGAGTGTATGTATGTACATATATAAAATGTAATATATAATATATATATAATATATGAAATATATATATATATACATATATAATATAATATATATATATAATATATA